>JAODPA010130852.1:0-16891 GCA_025585075.1 Nepenthes mirabilis | reverse complement strand
TATTTTTGTTTACATGTTTCTCGTTGTTTCTGTCACCAGTGTCTCCAATATTCTCATCTTCTTCTCCCCCGCTCTCGATCTCTTCCTCTCACCCAGGGTATATTACCTGCCGAAATCCACCATGCGTGCATGACGGCTCTTCTTCCCCTCTTCTGTGGTATTCTCCCTTTCTTCCCCTCTCGGCAATTCATTTATTTGTTGTTCTATTGAAGTTACGCCTTTTTTTCTCCCCGATTTCGGCAATTTCACTATCAAGGATTGCTGTGTTTGGTGAAAGTATGGAAAATGCTTCTAATTTTAGTGGAACTTTTATCAATTTTGCTGGCCAATTTGTGGTTTGATGCTCGTCTTTTTCTTTGTATTTAACAATCGAACGGTATTTTAGGTGAAGATTACCGAAAATTTTGTGGTAATTTACAATTTTGCAACCTATGCTTGTATGTATGCGAGTTTCAGTTTCTGTATTGAGTAGTGTTATTTTCCGTTGGAAGATCTGTTTTTGTGAATCTATTGACTGAGGATTATTTCGGTTTGAATGAAACCGATCTTCTTGTATGTAGTGTATCAACGGGGATTTATTGTTGCTCTTGCATCCTGGGCAATTATTTTGTTCCGAAAATGAAAATTTAGGTGATTTGACTTAATTTGATGATTTTATTTTGGTTTATTCCGTGTAATGTGTGAAACTAGTTATAACCCGAAAAAGGTGAGTGATTTGCCAAGTATATCATATTCTGTTAGCATTAAAAACGACGAAAATCAAACGGTAGAAAACTGTGGAGATTTCTTATTATACTTAGAATTCCATGATTTTCTATCCGAAATCTAAAAAAAGAACCGTGGAAAGTTTTGAAAAGATCCAATAAATATTGTGGGTTCCATAGATAAGAAAAAAAAAAAAATGTTTCAACGGTTTCACACCATACTAACTAAACAAAATACACTATATATTTCTATAGTTATCCTATCCATGGTTCGATCTCCTAGTTTTTAATAATTTTGTTCTCATTAAAGGTTAGAACAAACACCACAGCAATGACCTTTCTGACTCTCCTTGTCTATCCATCTAAATTATTGTACAATTGATGAACATTAAAATGCAAATTCCACGATGCAGAATAATTGTCAGTTGAGGTAGGCGAATTTGGGATTTGAGGGCAGAGATAGGAAGGGGTACAATGTCAAGTGCTGGGAATACACACTGGTGTTACCAATGCAGAGAAGCAGTCCACCTTGATAGCCAGGGCATGTTATGCCCTTACTGCAATGGCGGCTTTGTCCAGGAATTAGAGGAGTTGGGTAGCTATGGATTTAGAGATGATCCTGACCATGTATTAGGACTCATGGATGCTTTCGACTCTCTGATGTGGCGCAATAATCCCGAGCAGAGGTTTGGAATAATGGAAGCCTTAGATGCTTTTATGAGTCAGAGAAGGAGATCCAGTTTTGATCCTGAACGTAGGCCCTGGTTGATATTCCAAGGCCAATTACCATCTCGGACGCCTAGAAATGGTGCTTTGGAAATCTTCTTGAATGGCAACCCTGGAATAGGATTCAGCCGGGGCAACAATGGTGACTTCTTTGTCGGTCCGGGTTTGCAAGAGTTGATCGAGCAGCTTACTTTGAATGATAGGCGAGGACCACCCCCAGCACCTCGATCAGCAATTGATGCAATGCCAACAGTCAAAATCTCGCCAGCACATCTTCGAACCGATTCTCATTGCCCAGTTTGTAAAGATAGGTTTGAGGTGGGCAGTGAAGCGAGGAAGATGCCATGTAACCATCTGTATCACTCTGATTGTATCGTCCCTTGGTTGGTGCAGCACAACTCATGCCCCGTCTGCCGCCTCGAGTTGCCTCCACCGGGGTCTAATAACACTGCATGGGTTGCTCAATCCTCGAGTGGTGGGAACAGAAGCGGGAGCGGTGATAGCAACCCTCAAGCGAGGGAGGACAGCAACCAGAATCAAGGGAGAAGGAACCCATTATCGCTCCTGTGGCCCTTTCGCTCATCAAATGCAAACAACCGTGAGTATGCAGGCAGCGGTGGGAGCAGCTCAACAGCCAGCCATGGAGAGAATCACGAGATGAGTTACTCTGGATGGCCTTTTGATTACTAAGACTGTGTGCCTTTGTTCAATGCTTGCACTATTTTCTCTGTTTCTTATGTTACTTTAATCAACTTGGATTCTCAATCAAACTTGTTAAATATGGGGGATGCAAATCAAGCTGTTTTTTTTTCCTGTTCACTTTAAGATGGACTATATTGGACTTGAATAGGTTGTGACCATGTTTGTGAAGATCCTTTGTTGATTCCTGTCTTTTATCTGATGCAAATGATAATCTGTTTTCATCATCTCACAGCCATGTTTACTGCCTTACTGTTCTATTAAGCACGAAATGTGTTATACTAGATGATTTTTGCTATTTTCCTTCCCTTTTAGCTTCCTATATTGCTATTTTCTGGTTGGTTCTTAACTGGTGGATCATGTTAATTGTTTATGGGATTAAAACATCAAACCATTATATTTTTGTTATCTTTTTCTTTTTTTTTAATACAGAATAGTTGTGGCAATATAAATTGCATATTTAATTCATAAATATAAATCTTTGATTGATGAGAAATAATCATCCTTTGGACTTGAATTATAGTTATGGGGTCCGGTGCCAACAGGGTCCAAGAAATCGCGAGGCCTAATCCAGGAAGTAGCAGCCCAAGCGGCTGACTCGGCCTAATACCCATATCGGCCTACGTGGCAGCTTAGTGCCCATGGCCAATTGACCCCACTTGCAGCTCATTAATGCGGCTGCAAGACGGCAGGTACAACGTAAAGGAAATGAGCCAATGAGGAGAAGGTCAGCGCTGCCAGCCGTGGCTCACGCCGCTGTTCACAGTTCTCCAGCCAATCTCAGTGGAAGAGGTAGACCAGACGTGGCCTGCGAAGCACGACGCTCTCCCCGCCACCACAAAGCGACAACTGACACGCCGGCGACCACCACTGGGCAACGGTCGACAAATCCCTACAAGAATGATTCTCGCGCCGAAAGCTTTAAGCCAAGGAGCCCATAAATTTCCTCTCCTTTCAAAGGAAACGAGGGGGAACTCATTGAATTCAGGAGGATCAGATCTGGGGCACCCAGCTTAACATTGTACAGCAAAACGCTCACCCTTGAGTTCAAACTTTCAAATCAGTGCCTAGATCCTACCTCTGCAGCCTTGCTCAAGCGTTGAGAGAGTGAGCTACCCTCTGCGGTGCATATAGAGAGCCAGGTTTCTCACTAAACGCTCATCAATCTCTCACGCTTGCATTCACGCATTCTCAATGCACTCACAATATACCTTCCATGCACTTCTAAGCATGCGCCATTTTCCGTTCATTACAGGAAGCTGCCGATTGGAGTATCGGAGTATTTTCGATGAGAGAAATCTACCGGGCCTCTGACCTATTGTTTGTCGTTTGTATTATGTAGGTTCCAGGTTTACAGTGATGGAGACCGGACCCGCTCGAGACCCTGCACGGACAAGGAATCCGAAAGCTCCCTAATCCGTATGATAACTCGGAACCCGAGATGCAATATTGGCATCGTTTGGGAAAACGTGACAAAAAGTCTAGCGTCTCCTTTCAACACTCATTCCTTTACAACAAGATGGTCAACACCCGGGTACAAGCCAACGCCCCAGCAAGAGATACGGCCGCCCACTGCGACGACCCTTCAATGGGAAGCCGTGCTGATGTCCATCCTTAGCCTGACGTTCACCAACTAGCAGCCGAAATTGGCAACATGAGGCTGATGCTCCTGGATCTCTGTACTCGGACAGGCACACAGTGGAAGGGGGTTGCTTCTCCGGAACCTCAGGCGTCATCCTCCAGGTTGAGAAGACGTCGCACCAGAGCCCCCATGGGCAGATTAGATCGACCTGACAACGTCGATGCCCAAGTGGCCTCGAATAGCAGGGCCCAAACAGCGGCTGGAAGTCGCCCCGGCCAAGACGACCGGGAGGATAGCTCAGAGCGGCACAACCCCTGGAACTCTTGTAGCGAGAGGAGGCAGCCAGCAGCAGGCTCGTGCAACGCCCAACCTCCCTGAGTCGGAAGCCATTGCGACCAGCGTGCCCAGCAAGATCCGCGGAGTCACACAGAGCCCCGCGACGTTATTAATGCATGTAGGAGCTGGTCCAACTCGCCGGTGGAAGAGAAGGTAAAGATGATGTGGGATCACCTATTTGAGGTGAAGTCTGGTCGGTTCTCTGCTGACTTGCGAAGGTCACCCTTCACGATGGACATTCGGACTCAACCACTTTCCCGCAAGTTCAAGATGCCGACTCTGGAAGGGTATGATGGGAGCAAGGATCTGATGGACTATCTCAACAGCTTCCGCACCTACCTGTCCTTTTAGGGAGCAAGTAAGGTTGTGATGTGCCAGTGCTTCCCCGTCACTCTCAAAGGGGACGCACTGTTTTGGTTCCACGGCCTCCAGCTAAATTTTTTCCACTCTTTCGACAAGCTCGCTGGCTGTTTCTTGCGTTAGTTCTCCTCCAGCCGATGGGAGAAAAAGCAACATTGGCACCTGGTCCGCCTCCGTCAGAGGTCGGATGAAAGCTTGAAGTAGTTCCTCAATCGCTTCATCACTTAAGGCGCCGGATCCCCCAATTCTCTGAGGAGCTAAAACTCAACACTTTTATTGCCACGTTGGCCGCGGGGGACTTCTACAAGCACTTGACGCACCAGCGCCCCAATTCTTTCAGGAAGTCGAGGCCATCGCCCGAGCTTACCTTTCAGAAGAAGAGGCCAACGATGCTAGGCGTCTCGAACGCGTGACCCGTTCTCCAGAAGGACCAAAGCCGACGGTTGGGAAGAAGAGGAACGGGGACAACAATTGCTCTCAAGAACGCCAAAAGCAGCCGTGGCTCGCACCACGGTCCATGAGGGAGTAAGGGTCGACTTTCCTGACTCCCCTGAACAATACTCGTGCCAATACCTTGATGTAGATTCAATAGGAAAAAAGTTCTTCAAGTGGCCAAAGGCGCCAAAGGGCTTCAGCGGTGGAGACCAGACAAAATACTGTCAGTACCACCGCTGGCTGGGACATTCCACGGAGAATTACCGAACTCTGCAGGAAGAGATAAAAGACCTAATCCGTCACAGACACCTCAAACGGTTCATCTAAGGTCCGGGGCAGGCCCCTGTGGCCTCAAAGGGCGAGGTAAGCAAGCCTCTAAAAAATCGTACGGCCGCGGGCGTGATCAGCATGATCTCCATAGGCCCAGTCAAGAAGACAGTAGGCTGGTCTGCTATCCTCGATGGCAGGCTACATAGGCGAGGGTATTCCACTCCCTACCTAAAATGCCTGACCCTCGAGGAAGCTGAAAACGCACTGAGCGAAGTCCACCTCGGCATGTGCTGTTCGCACATCGAAGGAAAGAATCTCGTGTTCAAAATCATGCGGCAAAGCCTCTTTTGGCCCACGATGAAGCGTGACGTCCTAGAATTCGTAAAGAAATGTGAAAGCTGTCAGGTTCATGGATCCATGGTGCATCTACCTCACACGGAGCTCCATAGTCTCTAATCCCCATGGCCGTTCGCTCAATGGGGGCTCGACATCCTTGGGCTTATGTCCTTAGCCGTTGGATAGAGAAAATTCCTTATAGTCGGTATCGACTACTTTACCAAATAGGTGGAAGTTGTCCCCCTGGCGTGGATCACCAAGTAGAACGCCGCAGAGTTTGTCCGGCAGAATATTGTTTGCCATTTCAGGATTCCTGAGGTTATAGTGACAGATAACGGAACCCAATTCACCAGCAAGCGATTCACTAAGTACCGTGCAAGCCTGCGTATCAGGCTGATCCACACATCTGTGGCGTACCCTCAAGCAAACGGGTAAGTTGAAGTCACGAACAGTACTCTACTGTACAGACAAGTTGCCTTCCGTACTCTGATCATATCGTACGACCCCACAGGAATCAACGCGAGAGACGTCCTTCAACCTCTGTTACGGGGTCGAAACGGTCGTTCTCGTTGAAGTGGGACTTCCTAGCCTGTGGGTCGAATGCTTTGACCCGGCCACCAACTCCTAAAGGTTCAGGGAATGCTTAGACTTGCTCTCGGAGGAGCGTGACGCAGCCACTTGAGAGTAGCAGCCTATCAGTAGCATATCGCACGGTACTACAACAAGCGGATCAGGGCACGTCCGCTTGAGGTTGGGGACTTGGTCCTCCGGAGTGTAGAGGCGGCGGGAAAGGCTGTTAGCAAGAACAAGCCCTCCCCAGGTTGGGAGGGATCGTTTCTAGTCTCAGCGATACTCTGGAGCAGAGCGTACAAGCTATGCGCTTAGGATGACAAGTTGGTCCCAGGGACCTAGGACGTCGCCAACGTCAAAAAATACTACCAATAGGTTTTCTCCGGGCACGGGTAAGACATGCACGTTACATGTTATGCCATTTAATAAAATTGATTGTTCCAGTTATATTGTATGATCATTCACATGAGTGCTTGCATACATGATATTTCAAAAACAAAACAACCTAGATTGTCCCTAAGTTGGGTGGATTTTCATCCGTCCGTAAACTAGAATCTTGGCTCTACGCCAAGTGGCCCAAAAGAGGCCATGTTTGAACCTCAACCCTGTGTTGAGTGGCCAATAGTGGCCCCAAAACCTTGGCTCCGCGCCGAGTGGCCCGAAAGTGGCCATGTCTAAAATATCGACCCCGCGTTGAACGACCCAAAAGCGGCCATATCTAGGCTTTGACTCTGCATTGAAAGGGTCCTAAGCGGCCCGCCACCATGGCTTCGCGCCAAATGACCCGAAAGCGGTTACAACCAAATTGCGGCTCAGCGCTGGAGGGCCCATCCGACCCCAAAAACCCGAGTTCCGAACCAAATGACCCAGGCGGTCGAAATATCAAGCGTGGGGGCTTTTGAAATTCCCCAACGTGCGGCCACCAAAATCTTAGAGGGCAAAAATAGCAGGTGTGCGACGACCTTTTTCAGAAGAAGAGAGCACACTCAGTCTACGATGGTCATGGGTTAGAACCGTGCACACGAGCACGACAACACCTTGAGTGGGGCTGAGCACCTAAGGTAGGTATCGTGTGCGAAATGGCCTAAGACCTGGAGTTCTGCTGCTGTCGCCTGAAAACCCAGTTGGCCCTTAGCGTGATTCCACTGGCTAGCGACAACGTCCAGTCTACTGAATGGAGCTTCCCACTAAATGCGCAAGATGCAATGACATTCTATTACGAAGGACGAATACAGCGCAAGAAGGCGCCGAATTGGGGCCTTGGCGATAATAGCTTCATAGCTTAGCCTCTAATACATGAACAAAGATTTAAAAAGCCGCGTTACGTGGCCAAAGACATCGGGTGCTAGAAAAAATAACTGCCTCTCATTTACCAAAAGACAAGTGACATCATAATGTAGTGCTGGACAATGAAAAGTGCAAGAGCTATTCTGACCCTATGAGTCTGGCAGCCTATCCTCTCCTGGGAAGTCTCTCAAACAAGAGCTGTCGGGGACCCTGGCGTTCCCTAAATGCAGAATACCCACGGAAATGCCCAAAAGCGCGATGGAGACGATCCGACGACACAGGCAGATACCATCTCAAAATCTGGTGTCGAGTGCGAGACGCACCTCTTCCGGAGTGAGTCGCAGCTTGAAGTCAGTAGTGGGGAGAGATACATCATCCACCAGGGTAGAGGTCCATCCCCTCAGCTGCTCGACCTATCGCATCAGCTGCCCAGTCTTCTCTGTAAGCCGTTCGCCCTCCTCCGCTAGCAGCCTACTCTCCGCCCTCAGTTGTTCGCCTTCCTCCGCCAGTCGCCTGTTTTCCTCCATCAACTGTTCGCTCTTCTGCAATAGCCGCACGACCTGGTCCTTCAGCAGCTCGTTCTCCTCCCTGAGTGCAGCGATTTCAGTTCCCGAACGTTGTGCTATCTCCTGCTAGGACNGATCCGTGGTTTACCGGCAACACGAGTGAGCGAGGTGTTAGATGCGAGGTGAGAACTGAGACCGAATGTTTTAAGTGGAAAACCTCCTCTTGAATGGGGAGGAAAAACCACTAGGCTCAGGGCCTGTAAAGAGTTTCACTATATGGGTTGGAGATTTTACAGAGTACAGTTGTGAGGGTTATTCCCTTCCCTATCTCTCGTTTTGTGTTTTATCTCCTATGCTCTCTGGGAGCCTTCTTCCACTCATCTGAGGAACTGGGCGTGGAGAAGGAGGGAGCTTGCTGGAAGCTTTGGGAGTTGGAGTGGTGACGGGAATGTTTCTCCCTCTCTCTCTGTCTGCCTGTCCGTCCCTTTGGAAAGGAGGTTTCGTTGTTTATTTATAGTGGAAGCCGGGCTGTTGGAAAGAGGACACGTGTCGTCCATCCGGCGGTTGAGGTGTTGGACCACTGTCTTCCTTTAATGCAGCTGACGTGTGGAATTGGCATGCGGACGGCGCCGCTGCAGCCTTTGCGCGTGTCAGGTGTGCAGGATTTGGATATCTTCCTCGATTTGACTAGGCATGCTTTGTTGATGCGGCGATTGGCAGTAGGCATAAGCTTCCTTGGAAACCGTTGAAATAGGCCAGTTGGCATTCCAGGTCATGGACGGGCGGTTCTCGGACGGCTGTGAGCCCTCTTGGAAGCTCGCGGCCTGTAAAGGAGAGAACAGTCCTCGCGGGGTCCTCTGGAAAGTTTGAGAGATTCTTTTTGCCAAATGGCCGCTTGGGTGACAAGAAACCTCCTGGGCTCTCGGCGCCTGGGCTTCTCGTCTGGGCCATTTGAATAGCGCATGTGGATGTCTCTGAGCCTCTTTTATTTGGGCCGTATTTTTATGGGCCTTTATACTGGGGCCCAAAAATTTTTTTTTAAAAAAAATTTTTGGATGTGGAAGGTTATCAAGATATGATTGTCCAATAAAATAAACTATGAAATCTCAGCAGTGAGATCAAAACACGTTATCGGTTAGGCTGCAACGTGCCCGCCGAAAGCGGCGCTTACTCGAAGAACCAACCGCTCGGATCTCCGCCCGTGTCACGTCGACAGTTCACGTTAAGTGGGACCCCGTCCCTCCCCCCCCCCCCTTTTTTAATTATTTTTTAAAATTATTTTTAAATTTATTATAAGGTTAAAAAGGTTTCTCTTACTTAAGACTGACTTACCTGAAAAGGTTGGGAATTTCTCCGAGTCTGACTGTTCGATAAGAATTGCTCTTCACATGCGTCAAAAAATATTCACCCAAGCCGATTTTTAATTTCCATTTTTATATTCATACTTACATTTAAATTTGCTAATTCTATTTTGTAATAACTCGTTTGTAGAATTTACCTAGTCATTTAATTGTTTCAAATATTTATAACACTTAATTAACTAGTTGCACCCCATATATTATTACTGTTGCGTCCCGGGCCCAAGGTTGTCGTACGGATTAGGTGGCCTTCGGATTCCTAAGCGCGCGAGGGCTCTGGAAGAAGGGTCCGGCCTCCGTCTCTCAGAACCTGGACCTGCACAACACAAACAACAAACAAGAGGTGAAGGGTCTGGTAGGATTTCTCCCACCAAGGCCACTCCGACGCTCAAGTCAGCAAATTCCCGCAATAGACGGAAATGCACACGCTAAAGTGGTGCGCGTAAATATGCTGCAATGCGTAAGAAAAGCTTATGTGGTGATGAGTAGGAAGGCTGTGAGCAGGTGAGGGAAGGCCTGGCTTCCTCGGTGCACTGCGATGAGTGGCTAACTTTTCCACTTGACGGGGTGAGAAGTAAGAGAGCAATTTGGTCTAGTCCGTTCAGAGGATTAGAGTTCGAATTCAGAGCCAGAATCCCTTTCTCTGGTGGGTGAGGGCGCTTATATGCCTCCTCCCGTTTGGACTCTTGGGCGCCAAGACGCCCGTTGCCTGGGTCGTTGCGCCGTTGGTTGCAGTCGTTGACCGCCGGTCACGCCGGCTGTCCTGATAGCGTGCCAGGCACGCTGCTGTGCGCTGTTCATCACGCCCGATTTTCCTTGAGAGGGGATTTGTTGGCCGTCTGCAGACGGCAGCTCCTGGCGTTGGCGTGGCGCCAGCCATGCCTCTATTGGCTAGCCTTTCCGCCTTTCACGCCTGTTCCCGGCGACGCATTTAATGCGCTGCAGGTTTCCGTTGGTTTCCGCTGGCGTGACTTCGCGCCTATTCCCCGTGGGACTGGGCTGTCGTCTTAGCGCGAGCTCCTGATTTTCTCATGGGCCGCTGTTTACTTTGTGGGCCTGGACCTGTCTTATGGGCCGGAACATGGGACCCAACAAAAACGTTAAATATTATTGTATTTTTTATACTTACGAGTTTAAATGTTAACGTTTAACGATTGACGTTTGACAGTTAAAATTTAGCAGGAGTGTAGATTTTATTCCGATACGTCGAATTGTATTTGTACAAGTCGAACCCAACAGTGTGAGATTGATTTTAGCTAAGAATCGCATTGAATCATTCTTTATTATATGTAGTTGTGCATCAGCTCAAAAGAACATCTTATAAAATTCCCATGCTGACGGCGTGACTTAGACTACCAATTGTCTTAAATAAAATATACGAAGAATACTCACCGATGACTTATATATATACAAACACATATTTCAAACAACTGATCGCTGTAACGACTAAGCTCAGTGCTTTTACTTATATATATATATTTATATGTAAGCTAATTTAAGAAGGGCCCACTCTGCATGGATTAAACATGACCAATTCACCAACTTAACATTAAAAATTCTGTTCATGTGGAAGATGAGAAGAGAAACCAAATGGAAAAATAGAGGGCTGCTTCTTCAATCAAATGGTCAACAACTAGTGAAGCGATCCTCCTCTGAGAAAGCGCCACGGTCCCGATCGAGTCCCCATCCTGCATTTTTCAATGGGATCAAATTCCAGCACAGAACCTTAAATTTTAACAAACGATTTAAATATACAGCAGAAGGCTAAAAGCCCATCTAATTCGGCAAACCCTAGTAAATTTGTATCGGGTTATTTTAGGATGAAACTATTGAAAATAAGGAAGGAATAATAAGTACCTCCAGATGCCTGCAAGTGCACGTAGAGCCATATAGATGGTCAAAGCGACCCAGATGCCAACAAATCCGTTGGTTTTCGAGAGGATGAATATCGACGCAATGCTAACGACGGCTACCAGCACCTAAAATCACAACAAAGACAACGTTTTCGGATTCTTCAGAAACAAATAAAGTTCTACAGGAAATAATTTTATAAATAAACAAATTAATTTATAAAAAAGCTCCATTGATTTAAGACGAGAGCTCCAAAACTTGCCATCGAGTATGCAGAATAAGCAAAATCAGATGCTCCGAAGTTCACACCGTCGAAGACGAAGGCTAACGAGTTTATTGGTTGAGTGGCCGCGATGAACTGCCAATCCATGATTTATCAGTTACCAATAGGCATCATGTTATTGTATCTGATAAAATTATAGTAAACTTGTAATGCCGAAGTAAATAAAATTGAGGATACCGGTATTCCAACACAGATGAGATTGAGAACGTTTATGTCTTTTGAAAAGATTACGTCCCCAAAACGCAAGCCAACTCCAACAACAACAGCCAGTGCCAAGCCAAGAACAAAACCCATCTGCCAAAAAAACAAAGCAATAATGAATTCCACATAGCTTCATACATTAGACCATTTAAACAATTCGTTGATCGGCATGCCATTTTCAGCAGAAGAATGTTCAGTTTTTGAAGCATTGATCTCTAAGATTGCTTAAATTACTACCTGTAGTACTCTGCAAGCTGCAGCAGTTGCCTTCTCATAGTTTTTCTCAGCAAATGCAATAGCAAGGATTGCCTAAAAAGTAACAAGGAGCAAAATGTGAGTGAAGGAGAAAACAGAATAAGGAATGTATCTATTGAAAAGCATTCCCGGAGGAGTTGAATTTATTATAAGATGCAGATCAGCAAAATGACTTCATGCTGTATAATTTATCCCACATTTGCAATGCATTCTCTATATTTTAGATCTTGTTATCCTAGTTTGGGTTTTACTCAATGCAGCACTGGCTATGACAGTAATGCCAGAGCGACGTGCAAGGAAGACAGGAAAAAGAAAGGTAGAAGATGTTCGTCACCTGACCAGCAACGGCTAACCCATCAGCGAGAAGTGATGAGGTCATCCAGACTTGTAAGCAAATTTGGAAGCCAGCCATAGGTGTTGAACCCAGCCGTGCAGCCATAGATGCTGCCAAGGTCACACAAATTGTAACAGCTACAACCCTCGCTAATAAAAGGAAACCTGCATCAAGAAAAATACACTTCAATTTCGACTCAGAAGGATTCTATCTTTTTCCATATAGGTTTGCAATTTGACAGTTTTCACGTGAAGAATTACAGCTCTCAATCATCCCGACAAATGATGAGTCTGGAAAAATAGGATTTGTTTTCAAATGAACATAATGATGACGGAAATTAATCGATGGATAGATTTAGTTCAATACCATTTCTCAGAAACCGACTGAATTGCAAATCCTTAATGCTGGGAGGCATCAGATCAACTTTCTTCATCAGCCTCCACAAGAGTATGAATGCCATGAAATACCTGTAAAGGGCAGGTAGTTTAGTGCAAAAACCACTGAAACTGTCCAAGACAATTAGAAAAAAGTATATGTAAATAGCGGACAGAAAAAAGGTACCCATTCAAAGAATCCTACAAAAAAAGCCACACATTAGTATGAAGATTTGTGAGGTGCAACTTACTGTGAAATTACATGAGCAATAGCAGCACCACTGACACCCAAATGGCAAGCAAAGATGAGAATTGGGTCCAGTATGATATTTGTAATATCTCCAATAACTAGAAATACAAGCAAAAGCCAGATGAAGACATTGGCAGAGAACTTTGGAATATGATCTCATGAATCCAACATATTGTAGTACAATTAAGGTCTGTAAATTGCCATTTTTTTGAAGCTAAAGCTTGTCCTTTTGAAGGCAATGGAAAAAAACATTTGAAAAGTAGGTCAGTCCCAAATGGATGCATAGCAATAACAAACAATCCCCATCCCTTTAAGTCCATGTAATTTAGTGCTACTGATATGCCTATTGGTAGCTTAAAAAGGGTCGTAAAAGGCATGAGACAGCTAGCCATACACTCAAAATTGACCCTTTTTAAGAGCTCGGCTAACTCTAATCAGATCAAGTTTGAGTTAGGTTTGAGCTACCTGAGTAATCTCACGGTACTTGAACCTTTTGGTATTAATCCTTGTATATTTAAGAGTCTAAAATTTCACTATGTTATTATTTTATTTCTCAGCATACAAAACAGGTTTAGCATTACTGCGTATGCTGATTTCAGTAAAGAAAAACATTATTATTTACAATAATTGTTTTAAATTTTTACTGTTCTCTGTATGTTTGTTATGGTAAATGTGACTTACACATTGAAAACATTGTATCTAAAAAATCGTGCATTCCTCCAGTTCCAGATTTAGGTGTAAGTCCCACATCATTCTTTGAAGAAAGATTAAGGGGCTTCTCTTGCAAATATGAGGAAGCAGCCCTACCGTTTGGACATTTCAGGCCTTAGAGCCTAGTGACAATATGCCCCATTAACAGGACACACATGTACTCAACCTCATATGCATCCACTATTTTACTAAACTTCATACAATATCCCTCTGAATTGAACCGAATCTTGCACATGTCCAACTTCTATAATAGATCAAATGAAAAAAGAAAAAATATTATACTGAACGATAGAAATATAGAAGATAATATGAAGGAAGGAAGGTGAAATGTTGTTACCAGTGGCAAATAGGGGAGTTTTTGTATCCTTAAATCCTCGAAAGACACCTTGCATGGCTAAAGAGAGAAGAACAGCTGGAGATCCAAGGGATCTCAGTGCCAAGTACTTATGTGCAGGCTTTAGCATGGGGGAATCCTACACGATAATGAAAGTACCGATTGCTCATATGGGTATCACAATGATAATTAATTGCATTCCATGCCTTTGAGCCATATATAAGACAAGCATGTCTCAATGAAAAATGAAAACAGAGAACAACTATGTATTTGTGTTTGTGCAATAAGATATGCAACTAATTGGCCAAGGAAGTTACGAGGCACAGTTAAAAAACAGAGCCATGGAGATCTTCTACACCATGTCCTTCTCATACTGATGAATAAAATCGAACTCTTTCCATTGTTTCAATTTTGAATGATTTCCATTGCTGGCAAAAACAAGGGGAAAAAGAATATACTATAAAGTGCATAGAAACAAAAGCAAAAGCAATTGAAGAGGTTCTAGCTGAAGTGCATTATTAAGGTTGCATTATAATAATTCTAACAAGAATTGCAGCAACTCCAGAAAAAGGCAAAATCAATGATTGTGAAACTCACACGAAACATAAGCAAATCATTTAGTGGACCAAACGAGATTATTTAGCAACATAATAATCACAAAGACACTTACGGCTTTCACACCCATGACACCCAATAGAGTTCTAGCTCCAAAGATTAGGAAAATGACTTGGAATAGTCCAAGAAACCCGCCAATGACAAGTGCTGTGGATGCAGAAGGAATATGCCGCCTCTCATTTCCTATTTTTTCCTTCGTAGGACTGCTGCGTGTAACAGAATCGATTTTGCATGATGCTGTCTCAAAATCTGAAGAGATTGCCAAAGTAGAGGTCTTACATTATTAACATAATAAAAATTAAGGTTGTTCTTCCACAAGGCATAGTTTGCAGTGGAAAAATAGAAAGCATGCTACATGCAACAATCACACAGCAACTCTAACACACATTTGGATGTGTGTTTGTGTGTGCCTGCGTGCATGCATGCATGCGTGTGTATGAGAGAGAGGGAGCACCATTTTCCGGCGTTGAGTTTTCTGCATCAGTCTTTGCTACAGAACCCTTTTCTAAGTTATCAAGCACATTATCTTCTGGCATTAACTCTTTCGAAATGCCATTCTTAGCTGATCCATTCTCCAGATTTTCATCTTCAGATGCTTTCGGGCTTATTTTTCCTATCGTGTCTTCTTCAGCAACAAAAGAAGTAGTGATACTTACTAACGGAAAGATAGTAATTCTTGAGGCCTGATTGAAAATAGCAATGGAAACACCAACTGCGGCAAGCTCCACTGGACCTATAATATAGAAAACCAGAATTAAAAGCACTGACAATACATGGAAAAATGCACCTAAACAGCAAAAGCTCACTGTGTCCTCAAAGTAAAACATGGACATAGGAAGAGGTATAATTTCATGTCCAAAATTCTAACTTCATTAGGTGATAGACCACTAAGTGATCTGAATATTGTCTCCAGCAATGCAGTTTAGACACATAAAATCCCCGTAGCATATAGAAAGCCAGTGGTCAATAAACAGAGCAGGTAGCAGCCTAAAATACTTTTGAAAAAAATATCAGAAAACGAAACAGACCTATGTGGCCAATAAATGCTGTATCGATTAGAGAGGCAATAGGATCAGCTGCTAAAGCCAGAGCAGCAGGGAGTGCAATTTGTAGGATCTCCAAACCAAGTTCATCCATCTTAAATACAAGCCTGGATAAATTTACAGAATAAAGAATTGTAAGCACCATATTCTAGCCCATGCAGTCTCTGTTTAGATTTCTTCGGTATTTCTTCTTGGAAGGAGGGTGGTTCTCATTTTACATGCATTGCACGTTAAAACAACGTCCACTAACGCACTCCAAAGAACAATCCTTAAACAAAACCATGCACTTTCATTTATATGAAATAGTAGTACCTGGCATCTTTGAAGAAAACAAGAAGTGGCATGTTCCACTTGCTCTTAGTTGGATGCAAGACACTACCGTCGGCCATTATATCAAAAGCGAAATGGACTGAAGATAATGGTAGAAACTCCTGACCGTAATACGTAAGCACAACGCAGAACTTGCTATCTAGATTATGATATCGTAATAAGATTGAACTTTCGCGTGGTAAACACCCTTTCCTGCAGACGCGATCAAAATATAAGCAGTAGGCATGAGTGGCAGCGTCAGATAAGCAAGCATGCATCACAATCCTCTACAGTTAAAAAAGTTAGCAACAGAAGCATCTGCATGAACCTACCCTAGGTCTAATTCCCTCACATCAAGCCTTCACTTAAACCCACTAAGCTCGATATTCTCGAATAAAATATTTACATGAACCTACCTCAGTTTGTACCATACCCAAATGACCCTTAGCAGCACAAGAAAATCTGACATACATGTACGGTCATAATAACAAAACAGAATAACGAGAGGCTTCCAGGAAGATGGGCGCTGGTCCTGCTGTAAGATTGTCTGTAGCTCTTCTTTTCAAATAATGCGCTGTTCCACTCACCAAGCAGAGTAAGCATAATTGGAAATTAACATCTATAGGGACTAATTAAATCGTTTTAGGACGTTACTGCAATGTAGCTCATTCCAAAGTTTCGGCATCTTTTGGTCCATGGTATCGACTTTATTCTAGTTTTCTAGGTTGGAAAAGCAGAGGCCTAGTGTGAAAGGTTCTCTTTGGGTTTCAAGGACGATCGATCTAGTGTTTGACACCTTAGCGTCATTCGAGGATCATGTAGAACTTTTGATGAACGGAGTTTATTGGGATTCCTCGATTGTTTTCTTTAAAATCAATTAGATGTGCCCTGATTTGATCCCAAAAGCTAGGGTTTTTGGCGAAAATTGTGCTGTCAGTAAGGAAATTGGGGTAAAATGGGGGCGAATGAAAATTCATGGAAACATTCCCGCCATAACTGAATTAATAGTAATATTTGTTTGTTAATTTTTTTTGATTAAATTATAATCATCTATAAGCACATTTATCATATAAAATTACGAATAAACAACACTAAAAATATGAGATCAAACACATTTATATATAGCGTGTTTTAATGAATTAATCAAATTGTATTTTTAGAT
>JAODPA010130841.1:0-16892 GCA_025585075.1 Nepenthes mirabilis | reverse complement strand
GGCATCAAGGAATAGTTATTCCTTGTAATCAAGGAATAACTATTCCTTCGCAAATTGTTATTCCCAACTCACTTTGCAACCAAACGGTGGAATTCTTATTCCACCAAGAATAAGGAGGGAATAGAATTTCTATTCCCTCCAACCAAACACCACCATAGGTTTAAGATATGTTACCTTGAAAAAAATTAAAAATTTATCAAAGTTGAGGGTCAAGGGAGTTGTGCTTACTGTGGGCTCGAGTGCATAAGGAGGCGCCAAAAAATATAATGCTCCCACCCTCTGCATGCTCAAGCGCACAAGGAGGCACGAAAAACAGATTCATCCAGGAGAGCCCGTGCTCGATGCGAGCTCGATAGGCTCTCAAGCACATCTTTAGAAACTTCCCACGGACTTATTTCATGATTTAAATATAAAAAGAAGGAGAAAGAGGGGCGGGACGCATGCGATAGTAGGGAGAAAAGGGAAAGAAAGGAGGGGAAAAAAAAGAGAAAGAGGAGAAATTTTTAACAGCTTTCAACTCGATTAGAGTAAGAAAAATACTAAATCATGTAAAAGCAAGTGTACCCTAACTCTTGTTCTTCGTTATTATTTTTTTAGTTTACTCCAAAACCCCCCTCTTTTAAGATTTATATATAATATCACATGTTTTTTTTTCTCCTGATATTGTGAATAAGTGTATGATTAAATATGAGTACTGTGAATGATGAGTTTATTTTTAGTATATATTTTATGTTACATGTTTAAAATATATCCGTGCACAGTTTACCAAACCCTAGAACAAAAATTGGGAAAACAAATATGAAGAAAAATAAATTATGATATGAAAATATGAAATTGTGAAATATTTAAGCTAATTGATGCATTAATTGTAATATTATTAATAGTTATACTATTAAACATTATGAGGACCCCAACACGTGTCTGAAAGATAAAATTATGTGAAAGAAAGTGGTCTTTGAGGAATAAAGAATGAAGGTTTCGTTATGTAAATTTGTAATAGCCACAAATGAATAATGACCAAGACTAAGAAGTAAGAAATAAGAATTTCCAAATTAAAGTGAAAGAGTAAGAAAACTGGATCAAGGATTGTTCAGCAGGTAACATTTTTAGGCCTACCACGAATATTGCGGTGGAGACTCGAGGATACTATGGCCCCGTACCCTGGCCGCTTAGTGAAGCGGGCGAAATTCTTGGCAAACCTTAGGAAATTACAGTGGTAATCGAGGATAATTCCGTCCATAAACTAATACGTTGTTTGCCTTCCTCGGGGCGTTACTATGGAGGACATGAACCAAGAATCTAAAATCATCCTTCTCATCGAGATGAAAATGAAGAGAAAACATGAGATAATGTATGATGATAAAAGAACAAGAACTATGACCTTTGATTGTGTAGAGTAATACAATCTATCCTCAATTATTTGCTCCCTCAACTGATAGGATTTACCAACCCTGGTCTCTCAAGATAATAAGAAAACATATTCTAAAAGACAAGTAAAATTCTAAGCTATCATATAAATTCAACATATTTCAAACTATGAATCAGAAGAAGAAATATGCAAAGAAAAAGGTCAAGTAAACAATACAAGATTCGTCCACGAGCTCACATTAATGCATCGTTTTATACATTTACCCTTTTTATATTCAATATTGACGCTTTCAACATGTTTATCTGATTTAAGAATAAATGAAAAAATGACTAAAAGAAAGGATAAAATCAACCAAGGAAAGAATTCTCATCACAAGATCATAACCTCAAGTTCATACACATACATTGTTTCATACTTTTGTATCACCGATAAGCATATTTGGTTTCTTATCCTTCTGTTGTTTCTTTTACTTATATATTTATATATATTTGTGTTTTACACAAAAATTTGCATGCTTTGTTTTGTGGTACCTTATTGAGTTTATAGCTCACTCTTACTGTTTTTGTCCTCTTCCAGATAGGTACTAATGAACTGAAACCTGTTGAGAAGAATAGAGATAAATGATAGCTAAGAGGGTAGATGGATCACGGAGACTCGAAAGTTTTGGATGTATTGATAAAATGTGAATGTAACATTTAATGTTTAGATAATATTGTCTATTAAATTGTGTCATGGCATTTTGTATATTATTATGACATAGAATGCTTCCACAAGATTATGGATGATTACAGTTATGCTTCCGTAGGTTGATTTTGAATTTGTACAAGTTCTTAGATGGCATCTCTCATTAGACCCAAGGTAATAGCTGAAAATTATGTGTTGGAGCTATGGATGAGTGGCATTGCATGTGGATCCTGTGATTAGTTGTGTGGATGTGTTGTGGGTTGAAATTTTTGAGATCTATTTGTTTATATATCTTGTACAGGTTGTATTATTCCGATTGTAAGTTTGATTTTTGACCATATTTAGAGGAGATTCTACCAAAATTTCTATAGAAATTAATATAATAAAATAATAGCATATCAGTTTTCATTTGATTAAGTATGTTAATTAACGGAAGGTCATAAAGGATTGTGACCCATTCCGTTACAAATGGTATCAAAGAAAATGAGATGTCTTAAGTTTTGATTTGAATCTTGTGCGAAGGCTTAGGTTAGACTAAGATAGATCGGATAAATAAATGAAAACATAGGGCAGTTAAGTTAAACTAGATGATTTTAGTTATTTCGGTTGACTAGTTTAGACTAGAACTAAGTTAGAAATAGTGATTAAGTTCGGTTTCCTATCTTATGTGCCTTAATTAGTCATGAAGTGTGAGTAAACCTGTGTGTTTTAATTGTGAAAAGAATATTAGCGTTGCTTCTTAGACAAGGGCCTACTGGCAGTGTTGGAAAGAAGTTGTTGGAGGCGCCTTAAGGATTGAAATTTAGTCAATGCCGAGCTAGAGTTTTAATACGACAATACCTAATTGAGGTCCAAGTAGTCAATTTAGTTTAAGTTAAATTCGATTCGCCTTGGGTTGAGATTCTCATGTTAGTATGTTACTAAGAAGGAATGCTTGAATCTGATGATTAAATATGATGAATAAGGTAGAATTGATGACTTGAAGTTAAGATATAGATCCAGAGGACTTCAATGGTGTTGGCGGTGATCTAATATTTGGAAGGAAACAAGTTGATGTCACCTCATACAAGATAGGGGGTAAAGTTGACCTTGGATGGTTGATGTGAAAAGAGTCATGGGTCTCGAGGATGCAAAGCTGATATAGAATATGTTATGAATGATTTATGAATAAATATCTTGCTTTGAAGAAATTTTGGGAGCATGTTTCAATTATGGATAAATTGACCGTATGATTAGGAATTGTCTATGTTTTCTCGAGTTGGATAGAAAAGAAGTCTGGTATCAGGATTAAGATTTCGTGGTGATAGCACAAGTATAGAGGTGATATCTACCGTGGTGGAAGGTAAAATTTTTAAATTTTGATATTTTAATATATATGTTGATTTGGGAATTTTAAATCTATAGTTTTTTGGTGTTCCCTAAGTCTATTCATTGTTCGAGGATCATGGATTTTTCAGGAGTTGCGTTGAGATCTGCGATCTTCTTCGGTTTGTAGATATAATTAGATTAAACTGATATGACCGAAGTTGTGGTACCAACCCTTGATACGATATTTGGCGATATTTTTTAAAGAAGAAGATTTAGTTTATTGTTGTTAATCAATCATTCGAGGCTGTGTCAGGATCAACTCTAATATTTGAGAATTTTGTATAGAATAGGAGACGCTTCGATTAATGCCTATTAAGGATTACTCTAGGACTTTAGGGTAGGTAAAATGATGGATGAAGGTTACATGTGGATTATTAAAACTCAGTTGTCAACGGATAAATTGTCTAATAAAACGGCATTTGAGAATGAATATGTAATTCGTCAAATCTATTGCTAAGGTTTGATATTTTCTAAGGATGATCTGTATTGGTAGTATTATTACTTATAGATAATTAAGAATGGTGTTTGCAGTGGCTTACAAAAATTTAAATATAGCCATCATGAGTTCTAGTAGAGCCATTTGGGTTTTATAAGTTTGTTGGTATTTTGTGAAAAATATGGGTTGAATCTTCTGGTTATATTTAGATCGATCTTTGCGATAATCTTATTGAAGGATATCTAGAAGCATAGAGAGTATTAATTTTAGTTGCGGATAGTACCATGAGTTAGGATGGAAATTAGTCATGTGCCCAATCAGGGGAGAGTATGAGTTTGGTTATGGGAAATATTAAGTTGGGCACATAAGTAGAGATTTGAGCAATGGCTCCTTAGGAAGGATTGATTGGTGTCACAAAATTGTGTGTTTCTCTTGGGTTCAGGTGAACCTGATAGAATGTCTGTTAAATGTTCCTTGAGGGCTATAGCATCTATGGGGCATTTGACTAGGAAGTAACTGAATTCGTCGGAATGTAATATATGGGGATAGTTTTCAAGGAATGGAATGTATTGTTGATCATGTCGTTAGGTTGATTTCAGAAGGACCCAATGGATTACAATAGAATGTGAATTTACACATGCAGGTGGATGCCATGGGACTAAGTGAGGGAGAAGTCTGTGACTAGAATTACTCCACCCACGATTAGAATTAGTACTTGAGATCTCCGCTTGGAAATTTATAGAGATCTCCACTTGGAAATTTATAAGTGTTGCTTTTGGGAGTTAGTTATTGTCTAATGATTTTAAGGAGTCGAAGATTTGTGTCATAAGGAGCTGACAATCATGGAGTGGTGTAAGCAGGTAAATTTGTTCAAAAACTTAAAAGATGGATCTATGTGCCATTTAAGGAAAGCAAATATTGTGTCAATAAATTACTATCGATTTGGGATATTTTTGATATTTTATAGGAAATGTATCCGGGGTTTTGAGACTTCAAAAATTAGTAGATAAGAAATCCTTGAGGTTATATTGAAGTCCTTGGGTAATCGATTCAATAATATTTTCCCGAGAAGAATGCAGTATGAGGATAGTAGATATCATTTTAAATATATCGACACCTTTGTGAATTTTCGGGGCCATAGCTGCCATAAGGCCTAGGAGCCCGACAATGTTCTGTGAATATGAGTACTAGAGGATTCTTAATGTCTAAATAAATTATTGATCAAAGTAGCGCAATAGAAACATGTGGGCATTGGCTCGTAAGCTCCAGGATGAGATTAAAGGTCCAAATGAATGATCATCCTTGAAGTTTAGGATGAATCGAAGTAAGAGTCTCTTTATCCGTTTGAGATATTATATTAAATTGGAGAGATAGTCAATCAATAGGCTTATCATTGAAATTGGATGGACGGTCATGATGTTCCCTATGTACGAATGATTGATGAAGTAGGTTTATGATTGGGTCTAATTGTTGTGTGAGATTAGGAATTCGTCTAATAGTAAGGTCTCAATCTCAAATCAAGTAAACGACATTAGGTATTAAGATTCAAGGCAATTCAAAGGTTAAAAGTTCTTTGGAAAGGATCTTTTCATTAAGGATATATCTTGGGAACGCAAGAAGAAAATTTGGAAGGATTACCCCCTTTGTTATTGAGATTTTGAGGTTCGTTAAATTTCAAAAATGAAATTTCTATAAGTGTGGGGAATTGTAATGTACCAATTCCTAAAAATATGATAATTGTGGTAATTAACTAATATAAATAGGTTTAAGTTAGGTTACTTCGAAAAAATTAAAAATTTATCAAAGTTGAGAGTTAAGAGAGTTGTGCTTGCTGTGGGCTCGAGCGCACAAGGAGGCACCAAAAACTAGAACGCTTCCGCCCTCTGCACGCTGGAGCGCACAAGAAGGCGTTTAAAACAGATTCATCCATGAGAGCCCGCGCTCGAGCGTGCCTCTAAAAACTTCTTACCGACTTATTTCGTGATTTAAATAGGAAAAGAAGGAGAAAGAGGGGCAGACGCACGCGATAGCAAGGAGAAAATGGAAAGGAAGGAGAGGGAGAAAAGAGAAGAATTATGAATTTTTAGTAGCTTTCAACCCGATTAGAGTAAGGAAAACACTAAATCAGGTAAAAGTAAGTGTACCCTAACCCTTGTTCTTCGTTATTATCATTTTTAGTTTACTCCAAAACTCTTCTCTTTTAAGATTTGTATATAATACTGCATGTTTTTTATTTTTCTCCTGATATTCTGAATAAGTGTATGATTAAATATGAGTATTGTAAATGATGAGTTTATTTTTAGTATATATTTTGTGTTATACGGTTGAAATGTGTCCGTGCATTGTTCACCAAACCCTAAAATGAAAATTGAAAAAATAAATATGGAGAAAAATAAATTATGATATGGGAATATAATATTGTGAAGTATTTAAGTTAATGGATACATTAATTGTAATATTGTTAAGAGTTATACTATTAAATATTACTAAAGACCCCAAGATATGTCAAAAAAATAAAATTATGTGAAAGAAAGTGGCCTTCGAGGAATAAAGAATGAAGGCTTCATTATGTAAATTTGTAATGGCCACTGATGAATGAGGACCAACACTACGAAGTAAGAATTAAGAATTTTTAAATTAAAGTAAAAGAGTAAGAAAATTGGACCGAGGATTGTTCAACATGTAATATTTTTAGGCCTGTCACGAATATTGCGATGGAGACTCGAGGATACCCTGACCCCATATCCTAGCCACTTAGTGAAGCGGACGATAATCTTGGCAAGCCTTAGGAAGTTACAGTGGTAATCAAGGATAATTTCGTCCACTGAGTGATACATGGTCCGCCTTCCTCGAGACGTTACTATGGAGGATATGAACCAATAATCTAAAATCATCATGGTCCTCGGAATATAAATAAGGAGGAAATATGAGATATTACATGATGATGAAAGAATAAGAACTATGGCCTTTGATTGTGTTGAGTAATACAATCGATCCTCGATTATTCACTCTCTCAGTTGGTAGAGTCTATCAACCCTAATCCCTCAAGATAATAAGAAAACTTATTCTAAAAGACAAGCAAAATTTTAAGCTATCATATGAATTCAACATGTTTCAAACTATGAATCAGAAGAAGTATACAAAGGAAAGTATCAAGTAAACAAGTCGAGATTCATCCACGAGTTCATATTGATGCATCATTTTATGCATTTACCCCTTTTGTATGTAATATTGACGTTTTCAACATGTTTATTGGATTCAAGAATAAAGGAAAGAATGACTAAAAGAAAGGATAAAATCAACCAAGGCAAGAGTTTTGATCACAAGATCATAACCTCAAGTTCATACACATGCGTTGTTTCATACTTTTGTATCACCCATAAGTAGATTTGGTTCCTTATCCTTTCGTTGTTTCTTTTACTTATATATTTATATATATTTGTGTTTTACATGAAAATTTGCCTACTTTGTTTTATGATACCTTGCTAAATTTATAACTCACTCTTACTATTTTTATCCCCTTCCAGATAGGTACTAATTAGTCAAAACCTGATGAAAAGAATAGATATAAAGGATAGGTAAGAGGGTAGTTGGATCTCGGAGACTCAGAAGTTTTGGATGTAATGATGAAATGTGAATGTAATATTGAATGTTTAGATGAATATTGTGTACCAAATTGTGTCATGGCATATTGTATATTATAATGACATAGAATGCTTCCGTAAGATTCTGGATGATCATAGTTATGCTTCCACAAGATGATTTTTGATTTGTACAGGTTTTTAGATGGCATCTCTCATTAGACCCAAGGTAATAGTTGAAAATTATGTGTTGGAGCCATTGATGAATAGCATTAGATGTGGATCCTGTGATTAGTTTCGTGGATGTGTTGTGAGTTGAAATTATTGAGATCTATTTTTTATATATCTTGTACATGTTGTATTATTCCAATTGTATGTATGATTTTTGACAATATTTAAAAGAGACTCTGCCAAAATTTTTATAAAAATTAATATATTAAAATAAAAGCATATCAGTTTTCATTTGATTAAGTATGTTAATTAACAAAAGGTCATAAAGGATTGTGACCCGTTCTGTTACTGGTTCCTTGCAACTAGTCAAAGTGATCATCGATTCATGGCAAAGGATATTTGTTCCTAATCATGATTTTATTCAACTCACGATAATCCATATACAGCTGCAAAGTTCTATCCTTCTTCACAAACAAGACTAGCGCACCCTATGGGGACACATTTGGTCTAATAAAATCCTGATCTAATAAGTCCTGTAATTGCTACTTCAACTCATTTAGCTCAGCAGGAGCCATATGGTAAGGTGCCTTCAAAATCGGTGCCAATCTCGGCACAAAATCAATCTCAAATTCTATCTCTCGATGTGGCAGCAAACTAGGCAATTCTTGTAAAAATACATCCTTAGACTCACACACCACCGATATCTCCTTGGCAAATACATCATGGTTCTCAACCACACTGGCATACACCAAAAAGGTTTCACACCCAATCTCCATCAAATGCCGAGTATGCAAAGTTAAAATAAAACAAGACTCTTCTACTCATCAAATTCCTTGAATGTGAGAGGGCTCACATCCCGAAATCGCAAAGTCCACTCTCTTATGAAAACAATCAATATTTTTATGATATTTGGACAACCAGTCCATATCCAAAATCACGTCAAAATCATATGTCTCAGACAAAATCAAGTCTATAATTAATGACAACCTATTCACTTCAACAACACACTCCGGGTACAAAATATCCGTAATGACAGATGATCTCGTAGGTGTCAAAACTAACAAGAAATAATCAATAATCTTGAGAGATGAAACAAAATAGCATACAAATCGAGATGAAATAAAAAAATGGGTAGATCCAGAATCAAAAAGTATAGAGCTAGAGGTACCACAAATAGAAAGAATATATTCCACCACGCTGTCAGATGCCTTGGCCTCCTTTGTAGACACCGCGTACGCCTTGCCCTGGACAGTGGGCTTGGACACTAGGGTTCTCTTCTGATGGGGATAATCTTTAATTTTATACCCCGATTGTCCACAATTGAAGTATACTCCCAACAACTAAAACAATGCTTTCGTCCATGCAACCTCCCACAGTGTGGACATGGAGTCGTTGAAGCTTGCGAGGTCGGTGCAGATTGACTAACTTTCTTCTCTTGCTCAGATTGCCTAACCTTCTTCAGTGGTCTTTCTGAACCAGCACTCAAACTGGTAGCCGTACCACTTTGACTGGACATCCTCTTGTTCGAGCTCTTTCTCGTGAATCAGGGCTCGGTCCAATATTTCACCATAAGTCGACAATTTCAACGTTGCCAACTACTTCTGAATATCATCCCTCAAGCCCTATAGAAACTTCCTCGCCTTCCTTTCTTCATCCTCTAGCATATATGGAGTATACCACGACAATTCCGTAAACTTGGCGTCATACTCCGCCATTGTCCAATTACCTTGCCTCAACCGAATAAATTCCTCCTCTTGTTCATGGAGAATAAAAGAAAAATATTTATCCATAAAAGCTATTTCAAATATTTATCCATAAATTCCTCCTCTTGGTGTCTAGAAAAATATCTCATTCTCGGGCATTCCTAAGGCTCTTTCCTTCATCGACTACCAATGATGAGCCTTACCATCCAGACGATACGTAGCAAACAAAACTTTATCCTCTTCTAGATACCAGATGATTGTGAACATCTTCTTAAGCCACTGGAACAACATGTCCGCCTTCATCAGATCTGGTTCACCCAAAAATTCTAGAACTCTTTCATTAACAAAACGATCATAGGCGAACGCCCTAGGATTTGCAGGAGCTTAAACTAGAGTTGGAATTGGAATTAGAGCTAGGTTTTGTTACCCCATAGCCTCCATAATGTCTGTCATCCTTCCAAGTAAATTTAAGTACTCCACATCGCAATCCTGTAGTTGGCCTCTTCCACATGTAGTTCTTTGTCTATGTGTCATTCGGCTAACATCTAATACTCTTTCTAAAATATGAATAATACAGGTTAGTTTATACTTAGACACTAACTAGGACATAATAATCTATACGATCAAATATAACTAATTGATCCTAACTTAGTCCTAGCCGTTCAACCTACACTTCCGCCTAATTATCTAATCTAGCTTATCCTATCCTAGGCTTCTACACAAAATCAAGATCAAGATTAAGTTTAAGGCATCTCTTTCTCTGATACCACCTGTGATGACCTGATTAACTGAATATCACCTGAATATAATGTCTATTAATAACTAAATATAAATCATAATAAAAATCAACGATATATATAATCCAAATATACACATGATCCAAGATTCTAAAACAATATTCCGTGATTCCAATGCCGAATTACCAAAAATAAGGCATCAGATCAAAGAGATACCACAAGGTCCCAAAAACAAACCATAATGACCTATGGAAGCATTTACATATCCATCAATACACCGCGAAAACTAAACTATCAAAGTATTACCAAAATAATCAAAATATATCAAAATATCCTTCTCATCTACGTATATCAAAAGAATCATCATCCTCAGCCTAGCAACCTATGACCTCTATTTTTCCTCATCAGGTATCAACTTGTACTCATTTGAAAGTAAGAAAAATAGTAATGAGCAAGTCAAATACTCAACGAGGTATAAATATAAACAAAAATAAATGCGATATACTTTAAAATAGAGTCAGAAAAATAAAATAGGATCATAATGCATATAGGAATATAAAATATAAATAAATAACATTTCCGTAACACATTTAGCTTTCACATTTTACTTCTGATTTCATTAGCCTTCAAATATAAAGAACTTTATTCATCTTTAGGGATTAGTGCTAATAAATTTTACCAACTAACAGAGTAGCCAAACGAGGAACAGAATGTGTATGTTCCACGTATTCTAAGGCACTACCCATGCAATTCACCACACTATGACGAGCGGTATACCGCTAAACTCGGATATACCGAGCCATAGTTCTTATTGCCACCAAAAGATTTCCCGTAGCTTAGGGACATTCTTCAATCTACCACTGTAATATTTTAAGACATGTCAAAAAATATCACCATTTAAAATAAAAATTCTTGATCCAATTTCATGATCACCTTTCATATTTCATTTGGAAGCTCCACACAAATTGACATAGTCCCTAACTCCTGATTTTCTCACTCGGGAGAAAATACTAATAACAAATAATAAATTATAGAGTTCTAAATTACTTGATACAGATATATATTTCACATTCTTGTGAATTTATACAGATACATATTTCATATTCTTAGGAACTTAAATTTTAGACTTTAACAGATGCTCTTTCCTGAACTAAAATTCAAATTTGAGGTCCGGTTTCTAAACAACTTCAAGAATTTTCATAAAAATATATAAAATAGGCAATTTTCACAATATCGGTCCATATACTCAATATACGGACATTTTCAGAAGGAAATTCGGACATTTAATGAACTTAACGCAGTTACCCAGCCATGTGAAGCATCATATACGAAATACAACTAACAAAACATCATAATATTTAAAATCATGACATGCGTGGGGTTAGGATTCTAATTTAACACCACATTTCACTTAAACTTCGAAATTGTAAGAGAAATCGACATGTATTCATGATTTTCACACATATACTTCAAAATCAGAAAGCAAATCAATATATATGCACATTTAACACATGAATACTTCAAAATCTAGACTTGGACGGGCATTTGAATAAGAATATCCGGAAGAAACGATAAGAAAAGGGCAATAAGAGAAAGAAAAGTATATAAGTGTACTTGTCTCGACCCGATCTATAAGTTTTCCAACTAGTTTCAAGTCGAAAACGAACTCGAGAGCCTCGATCTCCTCTTCTCTCTCCTCCTTCGTTATGCTCTCTCTCTCTCCTCTCTCCCTCTTCTCCACAAAAATGACAGAAAACAGGACGTGTAGCTTTAAATAGGTAGATTGGCACTCGAACGCTAGTCAAGCGCTCTTCTAGCGTACTTCGGGCGCAGGGTCACTAGAATTTGTGCCACATGCTATGCTCGAGCAAGCAGCGAGTGTTCCTTTACTGGAATTTACACCCCGGCACCACTCAGGTGCCCTTCTGGCATCCCACCCCTCTCATCCGACTATGTTTCCAAATTCAAATGTTTCACATACATTAAGCCTAATATTGATTTTATTAACTTAATTACTCATAATTACTATATTTTACAAATCGGTACCTTAGAAGATAATGATATAAATACTAAGTTATGGGCATATTAGAATTAAATGTCTATATTTTAAAAACCAACAAAGTCTACCAATGGCTATGAAAACTAATGCTACGTTGGGTGATGACAGAGAGGAAGATAATAAAAAATGCACTGAATATGGCCAAGTTAATTATATAGCCTTCGTGACTTCTGTGGGTAGAAACGATGAGAATTTATAAGAGAACCTAGATCAAACTAATAGTTCTAAGAATGAGTAAGAAACTTAGTTTTATAACTTATAGGATGCATATGATAAATTATTTAGAAAATGTTAAAAAATTTAAGGAAACAAATACATCTTTGAAGCAAAAATTTGTGGAAATCAAAAAAGAAAAAATGGACCTTAAAACAAAATTAGACTATAAAACACAAGAATTTGAGAAATTGAAAAAGTTATTTCCGAAAAAAAAAAATAAAGACCCTTGAATCGGATCTTAAAAGTACTCAAAATGATCTAAAATAATTTTTGAGTGGATCCAAACAATTCAATAGTATATTCGGTCTGGGAAAAGTCTATAAGAACAAAATGAGGTTGGGATATTTTGCTAATACCTTAAATGCTAACTCAAAAACTATCTTCATCTCAACTATTTCCATTCCAAGATAAACTATCATGCCATCTGCCCCCAACGATCAAAGATGAAAAGTTTTTACAAGAATAAATGCTAATGAATCTAATATCTCACACTAAAACAGTAGAAGGAATTTTGGCTCTAATCAAATTAGGAATCAAGATAATAAATCTTACATCTCTTCAAAATTTGTCTAGACATGCCATGGATGCAAAAAAATTAGACATATTCATCCCATTGTCTTGCAACTTATTCCTGTAACAATTTTAATTAAAGGACAAAAATGTACACCATCATAAATCATTTCAATCAACAGAATGATCAAGTAACAAAATTATACAAAATAATTAAATTCGGAAAGAAAATTTGGAATAAAAAAGTGATTTTACATATCATAGATAGACATGACCGGTATAATAATTCAATGATATATATATTATACCAAATTACTTTATTTATTTTGTTTTATTTTTTTGAAAAATGTAGCCATATTCTTGGCACATGATAGGTACCTGATCAGCGGTCGAGCACCAAATCTAGATTCGGCATGCCTGACACGTGCCTTCCTCATGCTTGAGCACTTTGCTTTTTCTCTATGATGTGCCTGAAGTACGCCAGAAGCACACTCAATCACTGCTGTGCATGTCTCTTTATGTTCAAGCATTGTGTCGAGCACTCTTCATATTTTCTCTCTCCTTTCCTTCATTTTATCATCTCTCTCTCTTCTATCCTCCTCTTTCTACCTTCAAATCCTCATAATTTTCCTGATCTAATCTTCTCCTTACAAATCATGAGCACATCCAAGATAAGCCTTTTCCTTTCCCTTCCTCCTTCCTTTGCTTAATGTCCTTTAATGATGATTTTTAGCTCCCTCCACAAATATCATTTTTCATCTATTATTTGGCTAGATTTGTTCAATGTTCTTCTCATATTTAGTCCCGATTAGTAGTTACTCGTGCCGAAATTGTATAGACCTAATATTGCCATGTAATGGGTTTCGGGTGTCACTATGTGGAACACCCCCCACATATTTGGGTTACCCAGCTCCCGATCTATTCTTCTCTTATATCGATTTGTTATGCTTTAGCCCCTCCCTCAACCCATGGTAGTGAGGGTTTTGTGGGCTTCAGGTGTTTTAGTGTGAAACTCATACAACTTTTTAGATTTTTTGCTGTCCAATCTACACCGTTTGTGTGTAGATTTGTCATGATTTCATCCCTATTTTGACTCGTGGAGTTGGGGTCTATGGAGTCATTATTTGTAGGCTTCGTCTTCGATTTGTGTACCTCACCGTCTCTCTCTATTTTTCTGTACAAATGTCGGCTCTTCGGATGTCTTTTTAAAAAAGGCTACTAGTAAGCGTTCCCAGGCTAGCGGGCTCTCAGCACCTAACCACTTTATCAATCTCTCCACTGAGGACTTATTTCAAAAAATGCATGTCCCATAGGCAACTTAACCTTGAACAAAAAGTTGACATTGCTACACTAGATCCCTCTATTTTCTTACTGTTCATTGACCGACACTGGGAGACGGTTCTGACCAACCTAATTTCTCCCACTGCACTCTTGATTCAAGAGTTTTATATGAATATGGATGATTTTGACCTTGCAACTACTTCCTTCTTTACCTACTTGAGGGGGAGTACCCTTCGAATTACCCTAAACGTGCTTTCCCGTACTCTAGGAATTCCACGTGTTACCAATCTAAATTATTCATACAATTATCATACCATGCCACATTTCAATGAAATAGCCTTGTTCCTCCATAGCTCTCTTATGATACGGTATGGCAAATCATTTAAAACTAATCACCTTTCCCCTAGGAAAATGGTGGTGTGTCAGATTATATGGACCAATATTTTTTCAGTCACACACTTCACCTCTATTCCTCTAGACAATATATTATTTCTCTGTACCCTTCTTAGTGGGCGGCCGATTAATCTCCCTTCGCACCGATGTTCTCACATAATGTCTAAGAACGATGATAACTTTTCTCATGGTTATCTCGTCCAATGCCTAATTATGGGTTCAGGCATCTAATTCTCGAACTTTCCTCGTGTGCAACTTGGCAAGCTCATTACTCGCATCACTTTAGAACAAAGTTGATCCCACACACATTGTCTCTCCTCGGCTCTTGATGACCCTCCGGATGATCATCTTCCTGAGGACCTCTCATTGTTGGTCAAAGCTAGCTCATCTCATCCTCCATTGTCCTTTACTTCTTCCTCCTCGCTGATTATAGGGCAGCTCTCTCGACTTCTCGATCAACTCATACGATAGTCTACATTTTAGGAGTGGTTGGAGTCTCACATTCTCGAGGGTTTTCAATGCCTTAACACCCAACTTGCTACCCATGAGTCTTATATGTGGGAACAATTTGCCCGTCTGTTTGCCGATTTATCATCTCACATTGTGCGTGATCTCTCTGAATTAGAGTGAAAGCCTCCCTTTGATCATTCATGACAAAAAAAAGGGAGAGTTTATTGCGAGGGGGAGGTCATCTTTATGAGGAAGTTTATCATTTAGGGGGAGGTCAGTTATTTCTTTAGGAGGACCCTTCTGTATCTCATATTAGCTTTGTTTGTACCCATGATATACCTGTTACTTTTCTTCTACCATATCTATTTTTTTCCTGTATGCTCACTGTTGTTTTACTATTGTTGCTTTCTTTTTACCTTATATATATTTAATTTGTTTCACTTCTATATATTTCTGTACTAAGCATGTCTGAATAGGAATAGCAAACTTTCGTATCTTCTTTAATTTAAGTTTACTGTGTTAGCTGTCTATTAGAAGTAAATTTGTATATACACGGATTCTATTTTAGTGGTGTCTAAATTCGTGATTCATTTATTTTTAATGTCATAATTTTTGTAGGATTTTATCATGAAATTATCAAATAGAGAGATTGTTAGATATATTATGTATTGATATATTTCATAACTCAGTCTGATTACTTGTTGGTGTATTCTCAAATATCATGAAGATCTGTATCAAATTTACGCTCGATATTCACTAATGCGTAACTTCTAATATCCATGCCTGCCTTGTGCCTTACACGCGCATGAGCGCCTTTTTCAGTATGTCTACACTTGATGTACGCTCGAGCCACATACGGGCATCCTTTTCTAGATTACACATACTTAAGATGCACCTGAGACATACACAAGCGGCCTTTCCAAATTGCACATGCTCTAGGTATGTTCGAAGCACATACGAGCGCTGGGGCGTGGTCATATGCATTCCTTATGCACGCCTACTAAGCTCTCGATCGACGCTTGAGCGTTAGGGCACAAACCCAATACGGACCTAACACGTGCCTGAGTGACGCTTTAGTATTGGGGCACGGATCCAATACAGACCTGACACGTGCCTAAGTGGCACTCAAATATTAAGGTGTGCATTTCTTAATTGTCATATTTTTTTGACCTACTTTTAGGCCCCCCCTTTATATATATCTACCTTCCACTTTTTATGAAGGAACTTTTTGTGATATATTACTCGTGGTGGTTCATCTAAAACATGTCTCTCTCAAGTTTGTAAATGCCTCCCTTTGGAGAAAACTTTTCTTTGATCATTGAGTTTTATTCTTAAAGTTTCCTCATTTTATATATTTTGTCATATATATCGTTTTTTTTCTTGTTGATCTTCAGAATTATCATATTTTTTTATCTAATTTTAGACCCCCTCTATATATATTTACTTTCTATTTTTTATGAAAAAACTTTTGATAATATATTACTCATAACGGCTCAGCTAAAGTTTTCCTCTTTTGAATTTGAAAAAAGGCCCCCTTTTGAGAAAACTCTTCCTTGATTATTAAGCTTCACTTCTAAAGTTTTCTTACTTCATATATTTATTATACATATCATTTTTCTACTTGTTAATTTTGTAAAAGACGTAGATGGTATAAAAATTAGGATGTAGTTGTATGTAAAAAATTCTACGGCTTATGAAATAAGATTGAAAAGAAAATTGAAAAGCATCTGGTTCTATTGTCGAATGTAAATTTAAAAAATTTCTTGGTAGGAATTACAGGTAGGGAATAAGTCAAGTAAGTTAATACTTTTATATCACTGGGTCTGTAAGTTGACTTGTTTAGCATATTATTTTTACTAGTCGTAAAAATTTGGAGAATTTTACTCAATAATTACGATTATTGATATTTTTTTCATCATCAAAAATCACATATT
>JAODPA010130830.1:0-16894 GCA_025585075.1 Nepenthes mirabilis | reverse complement strand
GATTAAATATCTTTTATTATCTATTAGATACCTTATCCATTAAAATACCTTATTAAGAGTTTTATAGTTGATTATTAATCATGGGATACTTTGTTCTAGTTCAGCTTGCTTCATTCCATGAAAGGCTAAGCTACTCCATGGTAATTTAGGTAGTTTAATAAGTTTTTTATCTATTAATTCTTGAATTTTTTTAAAAAATAATTTGAACAATTCTTAATTATTTCGAATCAGTCGAGCTTTAATTGTTATCTTTGTTTTATTAAAATCCTTTTCGTAAGGTAAACTATCTTGATACTTGCTATCTCAAAATACATTTGAGAGATTTGTGCATACTCCCTTTTCAAGTAACAATGAGATGTTTTTAATTGGACTAGTTAGTTGTTATTCAATCTTTCTCTAATTCTATTTCTTCTTGATGCGTCTCTGGATCCGAACTTCGAACAGATTCGAATGATTCTCTTGTCGTGGCTTCGACTCCATTTTCTGAGTTGGATCCTGCACACCACTAAACAGAGCAGGAAGTCAGCATGTTCGGTGAAAAATTATCCCACCGAAAATACTTCGACGCTCAAGTCAGTAAAACAGTCTTCAAGAGAAAGAAACTAAAATTGAGAGAGAGAGAGGTACAGAAAGAGTGTTTGATCCAGATATAAGAGAGACGTGAGGTCTTCTTGAATCTAAGAGGTGGGAAGGCAGTAAACGGTCGAGAGGGCTCGCTTATTGCCTTAGGGTTTTTGGAGAATGTTGGTGGCAGAGAAGGCACATCTCTGAGAGCACTCGTTCGTATTGCAGATGGCGTATGCAATTAGAAGTGTTGAAGAAAGTGTGCCCTAGATGGTGAATCAAGGGTTTCTTTTATGGTGGAGAGGACGATCCTCCTTCTTTAGAAGGAGGGATTGCCTCCGTGATCTGCTGGCTGGCTTTCCTTTGGGAGCCGACGCCAGTTGCCAAATTATGCAGGATAGTTTCCTTCTGAGGCGGCCAACAGCTTTCCAAATTGGGCGCTTTCCTTCTGTGTATGTTACCGTTTGAAAGCCTAGGTTGGCAAAGATTTGGAGAAAATCTGGCGCCTTCCTTACATGGGAGGCGCCAGTATTGCCAATGTCCTTTTTGGTGCCAGTTGGATTCATGGAATATTCTTGGAAAGCCGTTGCTGACCTTTCGATGATTTGTGAGCCTAAACGGGCCAGACCCGTTACTGTAGAAGGGTTTCTTAGGGCCCAACGTGCAAAACGCGGACGGTCAATGTTCGAGTTGACCGTCTGTGTGCGTGTTGGCCGCCCTTGTGGAGGATGTTTGTTATTAGCCACCTGGTGGGCCGTGGGCCTGAGTGGACCAGACCCATTACTATAGAAAAGACTCTTTGGGCCCAATGCACGTACTGCAGACGGTCAACGATTGAGTTGACCGTCTGCTAGAAAGTTGGCCGCTCGGACGGTCAACGCCAACGTTAACCGTCATGGGCTTTTCAGCTTTTTGGGACCGTTCTCCAACTGGGCCGTTAGAGTGTTAGCCGTCGCCTATGGCCTTTGTTGACTTTTTGGGCCCAGCCCATTTCTGGTATACCCATCACTAGCCCCCTATGCTGGTGGTCAGATGTCTGGCCTCCAGTATGCTCATGATGGGATGCCTTTCCTTACTTTGAGGATCTTGTGGGACTTCGTGAAAGACGTGAAGGAGAGTTTGACCATAATTGTTGACCGTCTTTGTTAATTTCGGAGCACCAGAATTGTTGACCGTCCTGGTTAATTCCGGAGAACCAGAATTATTGACCGTCTTGGCCAATTCTGGAAGCGCTTTCTACCAGCCTTTGGCTGGTTTATAGGATAGAAAGCGACACATGTCTCCTTTTGGTTGGGCGGAGATCCTTGCCATTAATGCGCCAGAGATCCGTCCTTTTTCAGGGTCAAGTAGGGAGGTGACATGTGGCAGGACTGACGGCGTCCTTAATTAGGGATTTCATGCTTGGCGCTTAAGTTCCCCTTCCGTATTTTTGAAATCACTTACGCCTTCAACCTATCATCTTCGTCCTTTTCGTTTCTCAGACAAGCCTTTCTAAAGAACCCTAATTTTTGCCTGATCATGGCCTCTATTGTAGACTTCTCGTCCGTTTTGAGAGAGAACGCCATAAAGACATTGTGCCTTGAGTTCAATATCCTGAAGGAGACGGCCTGGAGGATTCTGGGCAAGGACGACAAGGCCTTTGCCCCACCGGAAGGGTACATTACCATTTACGAGGCCCATCTGAGGAGCGACCTCCGCCTGCCGTTGCCGGATGAGTTGGAATCAATTATGAAGGCTCTGCGAGTACCCATTGTACGGCTCCATGCCAACACAGTAAGGTACCTTTACACTATGTGTATTTTTGCCAGGAAGCTTGGCCAGAAGTTTAAGATGTCTAGCGTTAGGGTTTTGTTTAAAGTGAATCAGGGGGGAGAATGGATATCGCTCTCCCCTCGCACCGGAATAAAAATCAATAAGGCCATTCACGACTCGTTAAAGAATTGAAAAAATCGGTTCTTTTTCGTGAAGGTAGGGGAGAAATGGCCCCTTACGAGGGAATGGGGAGAGATTCAGGAGGTGTATTTTGGTGCGCCGTTTGCGGTGGAGTGCGCCGCCTACGCATGGCTAACCAAGACCATACGAGCTAACCCTGATGAGTTCAAGAGGGACTTCTTGGTCTCCCAGGCGGAGTCCAAGAAGGTCAACTAGGGGCCGCTATCACCGGTTCAGAAGCCAAGCCCTCCAGTTATGATGATGAATCCTGAGGACTTAAGGGGTGTGATCATCCGCTCAAGGCACACGGAGGAGGAGTTTACTGAGAGGACAATTGGGACGCCTTCCTCATCTTTGTCGCATATTGATTATGTGGCTGCCGGGATCTGTGGCGGATCCGGCAGCACTGCTGGAGTGGAAAAGGTCATTGAAGACAGGCTGGCGGAGGCTGGAGTAGTCATCCTGGCTCAACCTGCGACGAAGGTGGTCCCAGGCACTGCCTAGATGGGGTCTGCAGAGGAGCCAGCTCACGATATGGCAGAGGGCTCACGGATTTTTATTGTGGAGCCGTCGATGAGGACTGATCCTCTAGCAGTCGCTCCAAAGGCAGCCAAGGGGAAGGGGCCTGCTGCGGCTGCTCCAGGGGCTGCGAGAGAGGAGTCTGCCGCTGCCGCGGATGATGATTATGATGATGAGCTTTTAGACCGCATTTTTAATGAGGCAGCGACAAGCTTGGCGCGAGAGGATGCTCCTGATCCATCGCCATCCGGTCTACCGCCAACCGGGCCAGGTCTAGAGTCCAGGCCTGCGAGGCCCTTGAGGAAGATTTATGAGGTACGATTCTTGTAATAGCCTTCTTGCACTTCTTTCTTCCTCGTATTTATAACTTATGTTTTGTTTTTATCTTGTGCAGTCAAGGAGGTTGATCTCAACCTTCTCCCGGGAGGTGGAGCAACACGATCGCATCATTACGGACCGGGAGGCTGAGATCGCCTGGCTGAAGGCTAGGCTGGCTGCTTCAGGGGGGAGCTCCGAGAGCAGACCGCTGCTCTCGAGGCTGTCATGGCGGGCATGGAGGCGGAGATCGTTGAGTTGAAAGCCGAGGTCGCCCACTTGAAGGAGGAGGATGATCGACATAACAAAGTCAAGAAGCGGCTTGCTGACCGGATCACAGACTTGGAGAACGATCTGACCCTCCGCATCCATCCCATTGAGCTTGAAGGCATGCTGCATGCGCGACTGTTGGAGGGAATCAACGTCGGCTGGCACATTGCGCGGTTGATTGATCCCAATTTTCCGGCCGAATTCATCAATCAATCCAACAGGGCTGCGCAACGCAAAGAAGACCTTGTAAGGGATCCCCCATGATAGCAAGGGACAGCCGTTTGTGTTTTATCCTTTGTTCTTGTTCTGATGTAATAACGTAACACAGTTAAATGCAATAAAATGGAAATTTTTCTCAGTTGGTGTCCATTGAATTTTATTGCTTTTTGTGTTTGTGTGGATTGTTGTACTAGGCGGTCAACTTGGTTGGGCGGCGACTGTGGCTTGGTTGCCCAAGGAGCTAAGTCCTTGGGCTTGGCAGATGGTTGCGCTAACTAGCCTTGCGGTGCTGTCCAAGTGGTAAGTTGGGCAACCAGCGTCGGAGAAGGAACGCTTCTTGTCGCTGTTCGATCACGCTACCCTTTTGTTGAGAAAGTTATTGCGTGGGGCGGCCAACCTGACTGGCTGGCAGGATGGCTGCCTAAGGAATAGGATCCTTAAGCTGGGTAGGTGGTTGTGTTAACCAACCCGGTGGTGCCGTACAAGTGATGACTTGGGCAGCCAATGTTGGAGAAGAAATGTTTCTCTCTTCGACCGTCGTTGACTAACGTTGCTACTCCCCGAGAGGAGGTCGTCGTGTGTGCTATACTTGCCCCCTAAGGTTTTTAGACCGCTATCGGGCCACTTGGATGACCAATGTTTAGTACGACCGCTATCGGGCCGCTCGGATGACCGAGGTTTAGACCGCTTACGGGCCACTTGGATGACCAATGTTTCAGACCGCTCATGAGCCACCTGGATGACCAGGGTTTTAAATTGCTCATGGGCCACCTGGATGACCAGCGTTTTAGACTGCTTCTGGGTCACCTGGATGACTAGGGTTTAACGAGAGGGTGAAGACCCTCCCGACTTAGGGGCAATCTAGGTCAGGTAAACCTGCAAGGCAAATGCAGTTTATATGCATGCACACAGAGACTAGGGCCATATATACTAAGTAAACTTCTTATTTTGCCAAATTAAAACAAGCATGCAAATGAATGCACACAAGTAGGTGAGTGCATACCTGGGTTCCTTATTGGAAGTATTGCTTGAGGTGGGTTGCGTTCCACGTTCGTGGGACCAACTTTCCGTCCCGATTTTGGAGTTTGTATGCTCCGTTTCGCAAGACGGCGGAGACAAGTAAAGGTCCCTCCCAGTTAGGAGAGAGCTTGTTGCGGCCGGCCAACTTGCCTGTGGCCTCGACACCTCGTAGGACCAAGTCCCCAATGTTAAATTACCGGGCTTTCACCTTTTTATTATAGTACGGGATAACTCGGTGTTGGTAGGCTGCTGTCCGTATCCTGGCGGCGTCGCGGTCTTCCCCTAGCAAGTCTAAGTGCTCCCTGATTTTTAGGGAGTTGGTCTGTGGGTCGAAGGACTCCACTCTCAGACTCGAGAGCCCGATTTCGATCGGAATTACTGCTTCAGTCCTGTAACAGAGGCTAAAGGGCGTCTCGCAGGTTGGTTTCTTCGGGGTTGTTCGATAAGACCAGAGAACGGAAGGGAGCTTGTCAACCCAAGAGCCCCCGGCGTCCTCCAGCTTAGTCTTTAACCCGTGGAGCAGTGTGCGGTTTGTGACCTCCACCTGTCCATTCGCTTGGAGGTATGCCACCGAAGTGTGGACCAATTTGATACCAAGGATGGAGCAATACTTGGTGAAGCGTTTTCCCAAAAATTGGGTCCCGTTGTTGGTTACTATGACCTCTAGGACGCTGAACCTGCAGACAATGCCCTGGCGAAGAAATTCCAGTGCATTGTGCTCTGTGATTTTTGTCAGCGGGACTACCACGACCCACTTGGTGAAGTAGTCGATGCCTGCGATAATAAACTTCCTTTGCCCCATGGTAATGGGAAATGGGCCGAGAATATCGAGTCCCAATTGCGCGAAGGGCCATGGAGCCTGAAGTAACTTCAGGTCAGCGGACGGCTGGTGCTGAAGGTTGCCGTGAAGTTGGCAGCTCTCACACTTCTTTACAAACTCAAGCGCATCCTTTTTCATCGAGGGCTAGTAATAGCCCTGCCGTATGATCTTAAAGGCCAGATTTTTCTCGCCTACGTCCGATCCGCAGATCCCGAGGTGAATTTCGCTTAGCGCGTAGTCCGCCTCCTCGGGAGATAGACAGCGGAGATACGGAGTTGAGTATCCGCGGCGATACAGCCGGCCCATCGACTACTGTGTACCAGCCAGCTGTTTTTTTAATTCGCTTAGCTTTTTCAACGTCCTCTGGGAGTGATCCGTCAGCCAAATATCTAAGGTAGGGCGTCATCCAGTTTTTCGTCTTGAAAATCTACATCGCCTCCTGTTTCTCAATGCTGGGAGCATTTAGGATCTCCCTCATGTCTCTCGACTATTGTTCTGGATTTTCGGCAGTGGCGGCTCTAGCCAGCCAGTCTGTCTTCTAGTTTTTAATTCGAGGAATGTGAACCAGGGTAAGTTTGTCGAAGCCCTGGATGGCCTCCTTTGCCTTAACCAAGTACTTGGCCTTGTAAGGGTTGTTTGCCTTAAAGCCCCCGTTGACCTGATTGACGATTAGTTCAGAGTCGCTATAAACCGCCAACCTCTTGGCAGAGCACTCCTTTGCTAATCGTAAGCTGGCTAACAGGGCTTCGTACTTGGGGATATTGTGGGTCGCCGGGAAGCCAAGTTTGAGGGAATACTTAACCTCGAATCCATCAGGGGTTGTAAGGACAACCCCTACTCCGCTGCCACTGTCCGTGGACGATCCGTCCACGTGGAGTGTCCATTCTGGAACTTCGTCTGGCTGTTCTGCATTTTTTGCGGGCTGTTCCTTGTGAATCGAGGTCGTGGTCTCAACAATGAAGTCAGCCAGAGCCTGCGCTTTTATGGTAGGTCTGGGTCTGAATTCGATGTTAAACTCACCCAACTCAATAGCCCACTTTACCAGCCATCCCGAAACGTCTGGTTTTTGGAGTATGCCTTTCAGTTTTTGAACAGTGAGGACTACTATGCGATGCGCCTGAATGTATGGCCTTAACTTTCACGCAGCAAAGATAAGCACTAGGTCCATTTTTTCCACGCGTGGATAGCGCATTTCTGGGCCGGTCAATGTTTTGCTTACATAGTAGACCGGCCGCTGGATATCGGATTCCTGGCGCACGAGGACGGAGTTGAGGGACACTTCTGACACCGCCAAGTAAAGGTACAATTCCTCTCTGTCTTTGGGTGATGCAAGCAGTGGTGGGCTGGCCAGATACTGCTTTAATTCGTCGAAGGCGGACTGGCAGTCTGCCGTCCACTAGAATCTGTTGGATTTCATTCCTCTCAGAGCTTTAAAGAAAGGCTGGTACTTGTCACCAGACTTCGCGAGGAAGCGGGACAAAGCTGCCAGCCGCCCAGTCAATCGCTGAACGTCTTTGACGCTCCTTGGGGGAGCCATGTCGGCGAGGCCTTGATCTTTTCTGGATTTGCCTCGATCCCTCTCTGGGAGACGATGAAACCCAAGAACTTCCTAGAGGCCACCCCGAAGACACACTTGGTTGGATTCAGTTTCATTTGGTGTCGGCGGAGCACCTCAAACGACTCTTCCAGGTCACGTCTGTGGTCGCCAGTGATTCTGCTCTCGACGAGCATGTCATCGACATAGACCTCCATGTTGCGACCAATCTGTTTTTTGAACATCTTGTTGACCAGTCGCTGGTAAGTGGCTCCATTATTTTTCAGTCCGAAGGGTATCACTTTGTAGCAGTAGGTGCCCTAGTCCGTCATGAACGATGTGTATTCCTCGTCCTCCGGACTCATTCAAATCTGGTTGTAACCCGAATAGGCGTCCATGAAGCTAAGCAGCTCATGTCCGGCCATGGAATCAACCAGTAGGTCAATCCTGGACAAGAGAAAACTGTCTTTCGGGCAGGCCTTGTTGACATCGGTAAAATCGACGCATATTTGCCACTTTTCGTTGCTCTTTTTAACCAGGACGACATTTGAAAGCCACTCTGGGTACTGGACTTCTCTAATGAACCCAGCGTCTAGTAGCTTTTTCACCTTCTCTCGGATGGCGATCAGCTTCTCTGTGGAGTGGTTTCTCCTCTTCTGCCTGACCGGCTCCCGACCAGGATCGAGGCCTAACTTGTGGACCATCACCTCCACCGAAATCCCGGCCATGTCTGCGGGTGTCCATGCGAACATGTCGGCATTTTGTTGCAGGAACACAATCAGTTTAGTGCGCAGTGTGCCAGTGAGTGAGCCGCCAATCTGCACACACTTTTTCGGTTCCTTCGGATTTAGTGAGACGAGATCTGTGGCTTCACCAGACTGCGCTTGCTGCAGGGTAGTCTCGTCTCGATGATTGAGTTCTCCCACCGTGCCAGGGCTGCCGCTAGGGGCGGTCTGGGATATATAGCATGTCCGCCCGATTATTTGGTCGCCTAACACGTCTCCCACACCATAAGGTGTCGGGAACTTCATTTTAAGGTGCGGAATTGAGGTGACTGCCCCAAACGCTGTTAGACACGGCCTGCCTAATATCGCGTTGTAAACGGAGGATAGGTTAACTACTAGAAATATGAGCGTACGACTTGCTATTTTCGGATAGGTGCCCAGGGTGACCTCCAATTGGATTGTCCCTTGAACGGGCACTGGCTCGTTGTCAAGGCCATATAGTGGGCCTTCAGTCGATTTTAGTTGGTTCTTTTTTAGGCCTAACTTAAAGAAGGCATCCAAGTAAAGCAACTCTTTAGAACTTCAATTATCGATAAAAACTCGTTTCAGCTGGTAGTCCAAACTGCCGTCTGAAATGAGTGCTGATATAACAAGGGGTCAGCATGGGGAGACATTACATAAGTTGAGTCACGATCACTGAAGCTAATCGTATTGTCTACTGTGCGCTGCTTCTTCCTCCCAGTCTGCTGCTCCTTGCTGTTAGCCTAGTTCTTGGCAGGTCGGGTGGTGACCATGTTAACCACCCCCGCCACAATCCTGTTTCGGGATAGTGTCTGCTCCTGCCCCTCTTCATCAGCCGCTCTTGAGCTCTGTCCAGGACCTCTAACAAACTTCGTGAGGTGGCCCCTGTGAATTAGATCCTCGATCTCTCTTTGTAGCGTCTTGCAGTCATCAGTTGAATGGCCAGTAGAATGGTGAAAGTCACAGTACTTCGACTAGTTTTCAGAGTCTTTCTTCAGCGGTTTGGGCCATTTCAGAAATTTTTCTCCACGGATCTGCATGAGGACGTTGGTGCGCGTGTCCGTCAAAGGTGTGAAACTGGTGGGCCCATAGTCTCTGCGTTTTGGGGGCCCAGTCCGGCGCTGCTTCTGGTGGGAGTGTTCTCCACTGCTGTACTTTCTCTTTCCTTCACCAGGGAACGGCTGAGGCTGATCCGCCCACTCTGGACGTTTTGCCTCGTTGGCCTTTTCTGTTGCAACGTAGGCCCTGGTGATGGATTCTACTTCTCGGAAAGTTTGAGGATTTTTGTGGCAAGGTGCTTGAAAAAGTCACCGTAAGTAAGCGCTGAGATGAAACTGCCCAGCTTCATCTCCTCTGTGATCCTGGAGATCCTTCTGGCCTCCGCCACGAAGCGATCCAGGAAACGCTGTGGGTTCTCTCCCGGTTTCTGCTTTATGTGGGAGAAATGCCACGGCTGTTTCTCTTCCCATCGGCTCGAGGCGTACTGAGCCAGGAAGAAATCCGTGAGTTCACAGAAACTGCCGATGGTGCCTGAAGGGAGGTGACAGAACCAAATTCGAGTGTCTCCCTTTAGCGTGAGCGGAAAGCAGCGACACATTACTGAGTCTTCTAGCCCTTGTAGACTCAGATGGGTGCGAAAGTGATTTAGGTGGTCAACTGGATCACTGCCCCCATCGTACAATTCAAGGGGAGGCATCTTGAACTTTGTCGGTAGTGAACGGTTTAGGATCTTTGCAGTGAAAGGAGATCGGTCCAAGTCGATGGCGCGCTCCTCCTCTTGGAACACACGGTTCCAGATCTTGTCCACCCGCGGATCGGCGCAAGCGACGTTTGCTGATCTTTTGGAGTTGAGGTAATTCCTTAACTCCGTCTTGTCCCTGGCGGGTTCAGCAGCCGGTCGGTTGTTGCCTCCAGTGGATCTGGCAGTCCTGGAGGCTCACTTCTAGACTGCGTTGTTGTCTTCTGCCCGAGAGTATCGGGGATTTCTTCTCTTCGGGCTTTCTGGTGGAGACGTACTCCCAGAGCGTTCCATAGGCTTGTCTTAGCCAAGAACGCAGGAGGATGTTGGAGCCAGATTGTCTCCGGCTTTTATGGGCCTTTTGACCGGCTTCTTTTTCCTCTGGCCACCCCTTTTGGTGGTAGGGGCAGGGATGGTTGCTGGTCGAGCCGCCTGCTGTCGTTGCTCGTTCTAGGCGCAAAGTAACTATAGTAGGCGATTGTTGTCATGCATCTGCTCCACTAGTAATTGAAAGTAAGGCGGTGGTACTCCGCCAGTGGCCCCGTTGACCATGGCACCAGCAGTGTGGTCCTGGTCGGGGTTAGCAGCATCTCTAGCAGGGTCGCTAGCCTGTGCTCTCGTGTTCACCATTGCAGAATCAGAAGGTGACAGAGAGAATTTGTGCAGATTTTGTGGTCGGCTTTTGTAAGCGCTTCCCACAAACGGTGCCAATGATGCGTCTCTGGATCCGAACTTCGAACAGATTCGGATGATCCTCTTGTCGTGGCTCCAGCTCCGTTCCCTGAGTTGGATCTTGCACACCACTAAACAGAATAGGAGGTCAGCGTGTTCAGCGAAAAATTGTCCCACCGAAAATACTCCGACGCTCAAGTAGTAAAACAGTCTTCAAGAGAAAGAAACTGAAATTGAGAGAGAGAGAGGTACAGAAAGAGTGTTTGATCCAAATGTAAGAGAGACGCGAGGTCTTCTTGAATCTGGGAGGTGGAAAGGCAGTAAACGGCCGAGAGGGCTCGCTTGTTGCCTTAGGGTTTTTGAAGAATGTTAGTGGAAGAGAAGGAAGATCTCTGAGAGCACTCGTTCGTATTGCAGAGGGCGTATGCAATTAGAAGTGTTGAAGAAAGCGTGCCCTGGATGGTAAATCCAGGGTTTCTTTTATGGTGGAGAGGGCGATCCTCCTTCTTTAGAAGGAGGGATTGCCTCCGTGATCTGCTGGCTGGCTTTCCTTTGGGAGCCGACGCCAGTTACCAAATTATGCATGATAGTTTCCTTCTGAGGCGGCCAACAGCTTTCCAAACTGGGCGCTTTCCTTCTATGCATGTTACCATTTGAAAGCCTGGCTTGGCAAAGATTTGGAGAAAATCTGGCGCCTTCCTTACATGGGAGGCGCCAATATTGCCAATGTCCTTTTTGGTGCCAGTTGGGATCATAGATTATCCTTGGAAAGCCGTTGCTGGCCTTTCGATGATTTGTGGGCCTAAACGGGCCAGACCCGTTACTGTAGAAGGGTTTCTTAGGGCCCAACGTGCAAAACGCAGACGGTCAACGTTCGAGTTGACCGTCTACGTGCGTGTTGGCCGCCCTTGTGGAGGATGTTTGTTATTAGCCACCTGGTGGGCCATGGGCCTGAGTGGACCAGACCCATTATTGTAGAAAAGATTCTTTGGGCCAATGCGCGTACTGCGGATGGTCAACGATTGAGTTGACCGTCTGCTAGAAAGTTGACCGCCCGGACGATCAACGCCAACGTTGACCGTCCTGAACTTTTCAGCTTTTTGGGCCCGTTCTCCAACTAGGCTGTTAGAATGTTGACCGTTGCCTAGGGCCTTTTTGGGCCCAACCCATTTTTGGTATACCCATCACCTCTCATAAGTATTTTAATTTGAGCTTCTTTCTTTGAAATCAAATTGATTTGTTTATAAATTGAAGCCATTTGTGATTCTTGTATTTCTTTTTCCTGTTTTAACAAGTTGTGGGAAAGAAAATAAAATCTTTTTTTTGAATACTTTTTTATCGGTATGCCAGTAAGAAACTGGCCCAAGGAGGAGGAACATCCCAAATACACACGGCCTATTTGCACATAGATGGTCAACGCTAGCCGTTGATAGGTTAAAAGGCCAAAGAACCATAACAAGCCCAAATGCAAGATGGCCTATTTGAGCCCAAGACGGTCAGCATTTTCGTTAACTGGAATCACGCAAGACGCTCAACGCTTTTATTGATCGGAAGTATAGTCAGTTGACCGTCCTTGAATGAGCCAAGACCAGCGTGACCCACACGACTATTCTCAATCAGCAACGGTTTTCTTCCCTGATTTTACGCTCTTCATGAAAGATAATCTCCATGATAACGGTCATCAGCAGATTTAACGCGCATTCGTAAAGAAAGGTGCCAAGTTTTCTCCCCTGTTTGCAGCAAACCCTAACAGTTATAAAATGCAGAAGGAAACCAATCCACCCAAGGAGCCGTTACCGCCATTAAAGCCACACGCCAAGAAAGGAAGCCAGCCCAACAAAGCGTATGAATCAAGCATCCCTATCTAAGGAAGGATGCCCAACATTTCAGCTATAAAAGCCCATGGAGTCCTCATTTCAGGGCACGTTCTCCTTTCAATTAAGAATCACTCTCAAAAGCCCACGCTCTCTTTCTCTGCAAAGAATACCTAATAAGCTCACTTAGCGCCCTCACAAGCTCTCACGTTTACAGGATGCCCATTCTTTCCATCTCTCTTCTGGCACTATGTTCCTTAAGAGCATAGTGTCAGAAACCAACACTCCTCTCAAGCTACAGAAAGCCTCTCACGAGGAGAGCCAACCACCGTCACAAACACTTTTTACACTTCTCGTTATTTATTATTTTTACTCCAACCTTCTTATTATTCGAAGGCTGTTGACTGATTTGAACGTTAAAGTATTTTCGGTGGGATAACATCTCGTCGACATCTGACCTCTTATTTGTTGTAGTGGTATGTAGGATCCAAACTCGGTGAATGGAGCCAAACTCAACGATCGACTTGTTCTGAACCTGTTCGAAGTTTGGTTCCAGGACGAAGTTTGGTCCCATAGCCGTGCCAGCAGCATGTTCGAGACCTCATGGGGACGAATGCAAGTGGCCAACTAGTTCTCTAAAGTAGCCATTTACCCCGCGAGCTGGTCAATGCACCGCGTAGTCTGGTCAACCTCTTCTTTGAGACGGGCATTCTCCTCTTTAAGTTTATCATTCCCCTCCACCAAACCAACAACCACGGCCTCTCTAAGACTGGTATTCTCCTCTCTCAGCCGAGCGTTCTCTGCCTCCAGGTTGGACAGCACAGACTTTAGGGCAACAACATCCTCTCGGTGCTCCATCTTCTGCGACTCTAACTTCTCATCGAGCAAAGAGATCTCCTTATCCCGGTTTGAGATCACCATGTCTCGTTGGTTAAGTACTTTAATAACAGTGCCAGAAACTTTGTCTCCCTGCAAAAAATGATATGTGTCAACAACAGTAAAAATCAAGGAAAAAGCAAGTTGCAAGAGTTTACCTGCCAAATCCTGCGCACCAGCCTTTCTGGCCTAACACGAGACCTTGGCCCTAACGGCGAAAATTAGAAGTAGAACCCTCCAGAACAGGCCTAACAGTGGCCTCTGCCGCAAATTCCCCTGGAAGCTTTGCTGTAAGGTTCTCTGTGCCCATAGGCTCCCTGGTGGCGACCTCCTCCGTGAACTCAGCGCTAACACCAACAGCCAATTAAGGCTCTCCGGCGATTGGCACTCTTTGAGGCTCCCAAGAAGCAAGGTCCCCAAATAATATGGCAATTGGTACAACAAGAAGCTCTGTAAGCGCCTCCTTGGGTTCCCCGGCTCGTGTCTCCTTTGACAAATCAACAGCTCGCTCCACTAAGGGCTTCATGGAAGGCTCCAATGACACCAAGTGCTCCAGATGCCGAAGGGCCAGAACAACACTGCCGGTGGAAGAGTGCAGTCTAGCCCTAAAAGCTTCAACGGCAGATTCCTCGCCGCCCACGCTGGAGCTATCTCCTACTCCAACAAGTTGACCGATCAGAACATCCCTTGGATTGGTAGAAGAGGATAAAGAAGGCCTTATTGTTGCCGTCGTCATCGCCCTCTTTACCACTGAACTTGAGGAAAACTCCTCGCCGGATAGCTCCCTGATCATGAGAGCCCCAGCCTTCATCTTCTTGGAAGGCTCCATCGTTTTCTGCTCAGGGGATGGAGGCCCCCATTTGGCCTTCTTAGCCTCACCACGAGAGACCAAGTGGTCTCTCCAAAACTCTATGAGGTGGCCCTCAACCAACTTGAATAACCACTCCAGAGACTCCGTCTCCTCCTCAAAAGGAGTCCCGGTATAAGTCTCGGGCACCTTGTCCCATTCCCTAGCCAACGACCAAGACTCATCCACACGGACAAAAAAGAACCGATTCTTGTAGTTCTTTAGGGAGTCATAGATGGCAGTGCTAACTTAAAAACCATCACGTGGAGTTAAGGCAATCCACTCCGCTTCCTAGTTGAACTTAAACAGAACCCTCACCATCTCCATTGTCAACCACTTCGTATGCTGATAGAGAAAAATGTAGAACATGTACAAGTAACACACAGCGTTAGCATGGAACTGTGCAACAGGGACTCAAAGGGCGGTCAAAATCTCCAGTAACTCGTCAGGAATGGCAAGGCGCAGCCCACTCCTCAAGTGAGCTTCGTAAATGGTGATGCAACCTTTGAGCAGCGAGCATGCCCTTCCTTCCTTGCCAGGAACTCGGAAGATGATCGCTTTAGGGATGTTATACTCCACATACAACCCCTTCACGCCAGTCTCTGAGAGGGTCGAAGTTATCTGTGCAAAGGAATCTATGGATGTAGAAGCAAAGAAAAGTTGCAAACACTTAGAATTTTTTCCGGAAGATGAAGGAAAGCGTAGAAAATTTAAAAGTAAAATGGACGGACAACTTAAAGGGTAGTGTAAATGCCAGAGAAGTTAACTGTCTCGTAATTGTGCACCCATCATTGTTGACACGTGTCGCTTCCTGAAAGGGAGCAATCGAATCAGATCTTCTGGCGTATTAATTACTAGGATTGCAAATTCATTACACGCGGACACGTGGCCAACTTTTCAACTGACAGGCCGATGGCATGATGGTGCATCATTTCAACCCCCACTTCCTTCATAAGTTCTCCAGATTTTGGTCTAGACGGTCAATACTTCCTTTAGAAGCTCTCCGAATCTTGGCCTATACGGTCAACGAATCCGGTCAACGCTTCCTTCAGAAGCTCTCCGGATCTTGGCCTCAACGATCAACGAATCCGGTCAACATTTCATTCTGAAACTCTCTGGATCTAGGCTTGAACTGTTAACGAATCCGATCAACACTCTTCCAAGCCGATTCACCCAATCTTGACTTTCAGTCAGCGACTGCAAGCGATACTAGCAATAGACCAAGGGTCATCGCCAGTTTCCTCACCTTAGGTAGCTAGTCTAGCGACCCGCGGTCCATCTCAAACATGTTGGAGGCTAGAGTTCCAAACAACCAGTATGGGGGGCTAATAATGGGTACGCCAGTAAGGAGTTAGCACAGAAAGGAGGAATGACCCAGATATACATGGCCCATTTGTGCCTGGACGGTCAACGCTAACCATTGATCGGTTGAAAGGCCAAAGAATCATAAGAAGTCCAAATACAAGATGGCCAACTTGAGCACAAGACGGTCAACGCTTCCATTGACCGAAATCATGTAAGACGATTAACGCTTCCATTGACCGAAAGTATGGTCAGTTGACCGTTCTCGAATGGACCAAGACCAATGTGGCCCACACGACCATTCTCAACCAGTAACGATCTTCTCCCCTGATTTTGCGCTCTTCATGAAAGATAATCTCCATGGCAACGGTCATCAGCAAATTTAATGCACATTCCTAAAGAAAGGCGCCAAGATTCTCTCCCCTGTCTACAAAAAACCCTAGTAGTTATAAAATGTAAAAGGAAAGCAATCCACCTAAGGAGTCGTTACCACCATTAAAGCCCCACGCCAAGAAAGGAAACTAGCCCAACAAAGCACAGGAATCAAACATCCCTACCTAAGGAAGGATGCCCAACATTTCAGCTATAAAAACCCATGGAATCCTCATTCCAGGGCACGTTCTCCTTTCAACTAAGAATCGCTCTCAAAAGCCCATGCTCTCTTTCTCTACAAAGAATACCTAATAAGCTCACTTAGCGCCCTCACAAGCTCTCACGCTTACAGGACGCCCATTCTCTCCATCTCTCTTTTGGCACTACGTTCCTTAAGAGCATAGTGTCAAAAACCAACACTCCTCTCAAGCTACAGAAACCCTCTCACGACGAAAGCCAACCACTGTCACAAACACTCTTTACACTTCTTGTTATTTATCATTTTTACCCCAACTTTCTTATTATTCAAAGGTTGTTTGCTAACTTGAGGGAAGGAGTGTTTTCGGCGGGAAGTTATCTGACCTCTTGTTTGTTGTAGTGGTATGCAGGATCCATACTCGATGAACGGAGCCGGACTTAACGATCAACTTGACTTGAATTTGTTTGAAATTTGATTTCAGGACGCATCACTTCAGATGATAATGCTTTAACTGTAGTTGTGAAGGGATATATTTGAATGAGAAATGTATTCCTAATATAATATCTTGTTATAAATCTTTTACTAAGATAAAGGTGGATTAGAAGTATTGACCTTAGTTACATATAGTAGCATTTGTAAGTTTATAGTCAATAAGTACTCTTGATCCACTGGCAGTATTTAGTTTTTTCGTTGCTTTTGATAATATTTTGTTAATGTTAATCCTTCCTGCCGGCAGTTCTGATCAGCTCCTATATCAAGAAAAGCAATAAATTTGAGATGGAACTCATTGTTTATTACTGAGATAACGTGACAATGCTATTTTTATAAATTTATTCTTGTTGTTATATGTAAATATTGGTCTTTTGTCTGTCTTTGTTGTTCTGGTTGAGTTGCTGGTGAATTTTCTGTAGGCATTGTTTGAGATGTAGAGGCTGCAGTTGGCATAGGTTGTAGTATTTTTAATTTAAGTAATAATAATATGATATCTAATTGTGATTCAGCTATTTTTTGATATTGTATTTGACATTTTAATTCTTTGATTTTTAATTTTAGTTGTTGGATTTCCTTTTGAAGATCCCCTGTTAGTATTTGTTTAAACAGAGATTAAAATGAATATTTTTAAAATATTATTGTT
>JAODPA010130819.1:0-16895 GCA_025585075.1 Nepenthes mirabilis | reverse complement strand
AATTTTCCACGAAACGGCGATAATAGCCGGCCATCCCTAAAAAGCTACGAACTTCCGTCACAGTCGTGGGTCGATTCCAATTGACCACTGCTTCGATTTTCTATGGGTCTACCGAGACACCTCCATGAGAAATTACATGACCCAAGAATACTACCTTATCCAGCCAAAACTCACATTTCTTCAATTTTGCAAACAATTGGTGTTCCCGAAGGGTCTGAAGCACGATCCTCAAATGTCCCTCATGCTCTGTGTGACCCTCAGAATAAATTAGAATATCGTCGATAAAGACTACCACAAACTTGTCTAAGTATGGTTGTAAAACCTGATTCATCAGCTCCATGAATACGGCCGGGCATTGGTCAGCCCGAACGGCATCACAAGGAATTCATAGTGTCCATACCTTGTTCGGAAGGCCGTCTTTGCCACGTCTTCCTGTTTGATACGGAGCTGATGATATCCGAATTGAAAATCAATTTTTGAAAACACACGAGCTCCTTGTAGTTGATCGAAAAGATCATTCCCTGGTAACGGGTACTTATTCTTGATTGTAATTTTATTTAGCTCTCGATAGTCGATGCATAACCTCAAAGTCCCATCCTTCTTTCTTACAAATAGGACTGGAGCACCCCATGGAGAAACACTGGGTCTAATGAAACCTATGTCCAGAAGGTCCTGTAATTGCTGCTTTAACTCTTTTAGCTCGGCAGGAGCCATACGGTATGGGGCTTTTGAAATAGGTGCCGATCCCGGCACAAGATCAATCCCAAACTCAACTTCTCGATGAGGGGGTAGAGTAGTCAATTTATCAGGGAATACATCATCAAACTCACACACCACTGGGATGTCTTTAATTGACAATGCATGGCTTTCTTTCACAGTAACATAGGCCAAATAGGCTTGACATCCACTTTTTAGCATATGACGGGTTTGCAGTGCCGAGATGAAGCTAGACGATTCCACCCGTCTGACTCCTTGAATGTGAAAAGATTCACATCCGGGAATGTCAAAATCGACCTTCTTATGAAAACAGTCAATGGTTGCATGGTTTCTGGACAACCAGTCCATACCCAGAATAACATCGAAACCACGCATATCAAGGAGAATCAAATCGACATTTAGGGGTAATCCATTTACCTCGACTACACACCCCGGATAAGAAACATCAGTAAGAATGGAAGACCTCATGGGTGTGGATACCGCCAAGGTAAATTCAAGGTATACGGGTGAAATTGTAATTTGACGAGCTATTCGAGGAGAAACAAAAGAATGTGTGGACCCGAAATTAAATAATACTAAGCAAGAAATTCCACAAATACAGAGAATACCTTCTACCACATCATCTGATGCTTTGGCCTCATTTGCAGATACCGCAAAGGCTTTTCCTTAAATAGTAGGCTTCGGGGTACGAATCGCCGGCGGTTGAGGGCACTCTTTTGCTTTATGTCCCACTTGTCCACAGTTATAACAACCCCCCAATCATTTTAAGACAGGGCCTATTCCCATGCATCTTCCCACAATGTTTACATGACCCTACCGATGCTTGGGAGGATGACGAGACCTGTCCACTCTTTTGATCAAAACTCAGCTGCTTAGGCTTTTTAGATGGTCTCTCCGAACTAGCTCATGAGCTGGTACTCATTCCGGATTTACTCAATGATCTTCTCTTGCAAAAGTCCTCTTTTGCAAGCTCTTGTTCACAGATTAAGGCTCGATCCAACACATAAGCATATGTTGTCAATTTGAAGGGGGCCAATTGCTTGCGGATATCATCCCAGAAACCTGACAAAAACTTCCTAGCCTTCTTCTCTTTCTCATCCACTATATAAGGAGCAAATCGTGACAATTACGTAAACCTAGCATCATACTGTGCCACAGACTGATTACCTTGTCTTAATCGAAGAAATTCTTCTTCCTTTTGGATACGGAGGTTGGAGGGAAAATATTTTTCTAAAAATGCGTCCTCAAACATCTGCCAGAAAATCTCCCCCTCCGGAACACCTAAGGCTCTCTTTTTCATTTGCCACCAATGATGGGCCTCGCCCTCGAGCCGATAAGATGCAAATAAAATCTGATCTTCCACTGGGCATCGAATTACAGAAAATACCTTATTTATCCTTTCTAACCATGTGTCTGCTTTAACGGGGTCTGGCTCCCCCAGAAACTCTGGGATCCTCTCTTGAACGAAGCGGTCATATGCAGATGGTCCAGGATTTGCAGGGGCCGGGTTTGGGATTGGAGCAGGAACGGGGGCGAGATTTTGCTGTCCCAAGGCCTCAATAACATCTACCATTCGGCCCAACAGATTCATATACTCAGTCTCTCGATCTTGAGGCTGGTCATTGTCCTGAGACCTTCTACGTCTGGGTGGCATCTTTTACTTTGATGAAGATTGTTTCTGAAACAAAATCATTAGTTAGAATTCGGCTAGACTACGTAAATTTAATGACTAAGGTTTTCTATCCTAAGCTTCCGCAAAAGATTTGATTCAGTCCTATGGATCTCCCTCTCTGATACCAACTGTGACAGAACGGGTAATTTTGTTTTAATAACCCTTCCGTCAATAAATCATTATAATTCAATATTATAAATTTCTGTAGAAAATTGGGCAGAGTTCCATTTGTAACTTGAACCTTTACCAAAATACATATACTTGTAAGAAACTCTGCACAATTTCAACATCATACACAGGATCTCAGATCCACTAAACCCTTGTAGTGGCACCGGCATCATAACTTAGGTATGACGTCGGCTCAGGTAAAGATGCCAACTATAAGAACCCAAACATAACCACAAATACAAACTGCGGAAGCGTGATAACCATAATATACAAAAATCAAAACCATTTATCCACAAAATTTCCATGCCATACATAATCAAGCCAGATCCTCGAGGCTTCTTCAAAATCCACGTCGCCTATCTTGCTTCTTTGTCCTATTCAGTCTCGTCTGGCATTAGGGCATTAACATCTGAAAAGAGAGAGTGCAAGGGTGAGCTTATCGCTCAGTAAGTGTAAACACACATCACTATCAAAAGATAAAGACATAATGGAAATGATAGTGGGGTGGGGGAAAAGCATATAAAAGCATGAAAGGAAGGAAATACTTAGAAGAACTAATTTGTCATTTGTCATGCTTTGGCACCTTTAGTTACCTTTGAACATGCTTTCTTAATTTACTTTAATCTTTGCGGACCAGGGCCAGTAGATCATACTAGCAAACGATGCGAGAGAATGAGGAAAGGATCATGATACTCCACATGATCTAAGGCCGTGACGGATTATCTTTTACGACCCATCCGGGGGGTCATGCACATCGCGCCGTAAATTGCCCCATTCCCTCGGGGTACCAGGGCAGTCCTCGTTCTTCCACAATAGTATCCTAAGGCGTGAGACGGACACCACCCGCTTACACACAAGCAACCAGAATACGTTGCCCAAGTATTCTTTGGGTTTATACTGTGATGGACGTGTCAAGCTAGAGAATACTACCCATCTAAAAGTCCATGGTCCTAGTTTCATGATTCTATTTCCATATTCATTTGAGGGAAAGTCCACCGTATCTCATGTATCGTATCTCCCATTATTTGGGAGGTTCCATCATTCATATCACATTTTGGACTTCCCTCGGTTACTCATCGGTTTTCATTTCCCTTTGGAATTTAAACATTTATGATTACCAAAAATTAGAAAAGATTGGAATCTCTTACCAAAAATCCACGTCGCCTATCTTGCTTCTTTGTCCTACTCAGTCTCGTCTGGCATCAGGGCATTAACAACTGAAAAGAGAGAGTGCAAGGGTGAGCTTATCGCTCAGCAAGTGTAAACACACATCACTATCAAAAGATAAAGCCATAATGGAAACGATAGTGGGGTGGGGGAAAAGTATATAAAAGCATGAAAGGAAGGAAATACTTAGAAGAACCAATTTGTCATTTGTCAAGCTTTGGCACCTTTAGTTACCTTTGAACATGCTTTCTTAATTCACTTTAATCTTTGCGGACCAGGACCAGTAGGTCGTACTAGCAAACAATGCGAGAGAACGAGGAAAGGATCATAATACTCTACATGATCTAAGGCCGTGAGGGATTATCTTTTATGACCCATCCGGGGGGGGTCGTGCACATCGTGCCGTAAATCACCCCATTCCCCCAGGGTACCAGGGTAGTCCTCGTTCTTCCACAATAGTATCCTAAGGCGTCACACGGACACCACCCGCTTACACACAAGCGACCAGAATACGTTGCCCAAGTATTCTTTGGGTTTATACCGTGATGGACGTGTCAAGCCAGAGAATACTACCCATCTAAAAGTCCATGGTCCTAGTTTCATGATTCTATTTCCATATTCATTTGAGGGAAAGTCCACCGTATCTCACGTATCGTATCTCCCGTCATTTGGGAGGTTCCATCATTCATATCACATTTTGGACTTCCCTCGGTTACTCATCGGTTTTTATTTCCCTTTGGAATTTAAACATTTATGATTACCAAAAATTAGAAAAGATTGGAATCTCTTACCAAAAATCCACATCGCCTATCTTGCTTCTTTGTCCTACTCAGTCTCGTCTGGCATTAGGGCACTAACATCTGAAAAGACAGAGGGCAAGGGTGAGCTTATCGCTCAGCAAGTGTAAACACACATCACTATCAAAAGATAAAGCCATAATGGAAACGATAGTACGGTGGGGGAAAAGCATATAAAAGCATGAAAGGAAGGAAATACTTAGAAGAACCAATTTGTCATTTGTCATGCTTACGCACCTTTAGTTACCTTTGAACATGCTTTCTTAATTTACTTTAATCTTTGTGGACCAGGGCCAGTAGGTCGTACTAGCAAACGATGCGAGAGAACGAGGAAAGGATCATGATACTCCACATGATCTAAGGCCATGACGGATTATCTTTTACAACCCATCCGGGGGGTCGTGCACATCGTGCCATAAATCGCCCCATTCCCCCGGGGTACCAGGGCAGTCCTCGTTCTTCCACAATAGTATCCTAAGGCGTGACACGGACACCACCCGCTTACACACAAGCGACCAGAATACGTGGCCCAAGTATTCTTTGGGTTTATACCGTGATGGACGTGTCAAGCCAGAGAATACTACCCATCTAAAAGTCCATGGTCCTAGTTTCATGATTCTATTTCCATATTCATTTGAGGGAAAGTCCACCGTATCTCATGTATCGTATCTCCCGTCATTTGGGAGGTTCCATCATTCATATCAAATTTTGGACTTCCCTCCGTTACTCATCGGTTTTCATTTCCCTTTAGAATTTAAATATTTATGATTACCAAAAATTAGAAAAGATTAGAATCCCTTTAGAATTTTTCTAACTTAATTCCAAACCTTAAGCAAGCAATTGCCTCATTTCTTTTCATACTAAACCTCAAGATTTTAGTACTTCTTCTGAACATTAATTTAAACCTTCTTATATGCATAGGTTCATCAAAAGGTCACTGTGCACTCTGATTAATCTCTTAGCTACGGACCATCCGATTGCAATTTACCTTCTAATCCGATTTAACTTGTTATCCACGATTTTTTTTCCAGTCAAATTAACAAAATTAGATCTTGAATTAGAATGCTCTATATCCTCATAGATTCATTGGTATGTCATTAAACTGACATCTCCTTAAAATTCATAACCATGTTAAACACTTAATAAATGAGTCCCGAAACATCCTTATCATGTGAGCAATTTCCACAAGTCCTCGTTATACAATCAATTTAGAAATTTCAGTCGTAATAATTACCCGAAAATCTATATTAATCTCGGTGACAGTCCCCAAACTCCCAACTTAAAGCACTTAGCAATTCTAGAATCTCGTTGGCACATCAATAGGCCGTCTGATTCTATCTGAATGCGTTACCATAATTCAGGATGGGTGGGTCATCCTAACCATCTTGAAATAAAATCATCTGGACTCTCAGATTCAAGATTTCATATCCTTAATGCCCCGGATACAATTCTCTAATCAATTATGCGGCCATGCTTTTTCATCATTTCTAACTTAGCCTATTGCCCAAAATCTTTCTGATTGACTTAGCTGGGATTTCAACATAAATTTCAGATTACAGGTAAACCTTGAATGCAAAATACTTCACATTCTTATTCTTTCGTTAAGATATCCTGTCACAGACCGACCTTATTCCACAGCATAAAGCCGTCGTCAAGACTAAAATCTAAACCTTACAAATAAATTTATTAAATAACACGAAATTAACATAAAAATTTTCTTTTCTTTTACATAGGATTTCATGATGCCGAACTACAAGAGATGCTTTCTAGACATATCAATCCCATTATCCAAAAAGTAATCACGAAAACATGCTAACATTCATAGGTTCATAACAGCGGAACAATTTTACAAGTTTTCTCAAAACATCAAAAGGAAAATAAATAAAACTCTTCATTGATCAGCTCTGGTCATCTATACCGTCTAGCTACTTCATATGGTCTTACGCAACTTCGTCCTCCATAAGCCTTTCTTCATCTGAAAATAGCAAGAGTGAGCCACAAAATCCAGCAAGATACTCACATGTAGAAAACATAAACATATATATAAGCGGATCAAAATAGAGTTTCATAACATAACTTAGCATACAAAAATCATCATATCTTTTCTTCTTTATTTCTTATTCTTATTATTTTGTCTGTGCAGAATTCATAAAAATTATTCGTAATTCTTATCATCTTTAGGGACCGGACGAGAGCGGACAACATCGAGGATGGGTTGTGTGTAACCCCACAACCTAAGGTCGTATCCTCTCATTATGCTCCCCGAGGCGGGAGGTAATGCCTTTAACCCGGCATACAGGGCCGTAGTCCAAAAGTCTTATGCCATCAAAAGTTCCCTCCCGTGGCCCAGGAGGCAATCCTCGAGTGTCACTTCAATATTCTTCGTCCATCTTTAACAGCAAGTTTAATAGAAACTCAATTCTTAGTTCATATCTCTTAATGGCCATCCATCATAGTTCAAAAGTCGGAAGTCATAGAGTTCCACTTGCTGTCCGAATTACATACATTAGCCTTGTTCTTAATTTCATCAATTGAAGTATGTATAACTTTTTGTTTAATCATCTTAACGCCGAAGTTATTTTCTTAAAAGCCGGAGTCCTTTTTCCTTAAAACCAGAGATCTTTTCAACAGAAATCGAAGTTCAAAAGCCAGAGTTCTTTTTTCATCCTAAAGCCGGAGTTCTTTTTTCCAAAATATCAGAATTCTTTTATCAGAAAGACAGAGTTCTTTTTCTCAAAATGTCGAAGTTCTTTTCAAAAGCCAGAGCTCTTTTCTCAAGAAGACAGAGTTCTTTTCTCAAAAGGACGGAGTGCTTTTCAAAAAGGTGGAAATTCTTCTTCTAAAAATGCTGGAGTTCATTTTTCTAAAAAGGCTAGAGCTCTTTTTAAAAGGATGGAGTACTTTTTCTTCAAAAGGACGAAGCTCTTTTTCTTAAATGGATGGAGTGCTTTTTCATCAAAAGTCCGGAGCTCTTTTTTCTTAAATGGACGGAGTACTTTTTCTTTAAAAGGACGGAGCTCTTTTTCTTAAATGGACGGAATGCTCTTTCTTAAAAGGACGGAGTACTTTTTCATCAAATGTCCGAAATTCTTTTTTCTTAAACAGATGGAGTACTTTTTCTTCAAAAGGACAGAGTACTTTTTCTTAAACGGACGGAGTGCTCTTTCTTAAAAGGACGGAGTGCTTTTTCATCAAAAGTCCGAAGCTCTTTTTCTTAAACGGACGGAGTACTCTTTCTTAAAAGGACGGAGTGCTTTTTAATCAAAAGTCCGGAGCTCTTTTTCGTAAAAAGCAGAAGTTCAAATTCCAGACACACACATGGCCGGTTTCAAAATTCAAGTTAGGGCCGATTTCAAATTCAAGTGCTCAAGGCTGGTTTCGAATTCAAGTACTCACGACCAGTTTCAAATTCAAGTACTCACGGCCGGTTTCAAATTCAACCTAGGGCCGGTTTCAAATTCAAGTGCTCAAGGCCGGTCTCGAATTCAAGTACTCATGACCGGTTTCAAATTCAACCTAGGGCCGGTTTCGATTTTCATGAACAATTACCGAATACCTTTCTTTTAACAAAACTGGAAGTCTCTTCTTTAAACATAAAATTATCAAAGTTTATATAATCATACATCAAGCAGAATAAAATCGAACATCATGAATATCAGGATTTTTAAACATGCAATTCAGAACAATTTTTCATTAAATCAGATTAACAGAACAGATTTCATACATAAAATAAATTTTATACATACTAAAACATAATTTCATAAGAATATCAGATATACTCGTATCACAAACATGCATAATCATGAACTTTAAAATGGGGTGAGTATTCTTGCCTGGGTTTCTTGTATGTTGTCTTGATCTTTTGGCCTTTCTTTACCAGACAACTCTATTGCATGCCTTTTTCTTACTCCTATAGTTCTTATTTATAGGCCTTAGGTCTGATGACTATTATTAATTATTGGCAATACTGGGAGAATATTTCTTATTTATGGCTCTACACTTTTTGAAAAGTTCCCTTATTAATTAGATCATTTATGGATTTTACATTTTCATGGAGTTCATTAATTCCTAATTAACTGAATTTAACAGGATTTAGATTTCTTAATTAATTCCTGATTCACTGAATTTAATAGGATTTAGCTTTCTTATATAAACACATTCAATTCCTTCTACACGACTTCCGGTCAACACCTGTTGACCAGATTATCAACTTCGGCTTTCCCATAATCTACTCCGGCCTCCAATACACAAAGCCACTCCATCCTTCAAGACCACTTCGGCCTTACATTTATATAATGTACTCCGGCCTTCAATGGAACAAAACCCGATTTCACAACATGTTCAAGGCTGGTTTTGATTTTCTTTAAAGTGGCTGGTCTTGATAATGATGGAGCTGGACTTGTTTTGTACTAAGGAAAAACCAAACTTCTTTTATACTAAGGGGCAAGCCGAACTTCTCTTTATCAAGTAAAAGCCAAACTCGATTTTCATCAAAGAAACGCAGGACTCGATCTTGTAAAAGCCAGACTCGATTTTCATCAAAGAAACACCAGACTCGATTTTCATCAAGGAAATTCGAACTTCTTTTCGTCATGCAAGGGCCGAACTTGATTTCATCGTAAGGCCGATTTACTTTTCTTATTACATTTTTTGATCAACTGGCATTGACCGGATTATAAGGACTTGATGACTGAAATTTCCTATGTTCTAGAATCTGGGCCGTTACATATCCCTAACTGATATCTTTCTAACCCTGAAATCACCATGAAGTCAAAAACTATAATTATATCAGTCTCCAAGAAGTTAACATCAAGCTTAAATTGTTACTCAATTCTCAAAACTCAATCAGTAGCTCATAACCTCAACGATTTCTCATTTCAAAATTTCATAACACTAATACTTCGAATATGGTTCTGTCTTTAATTTCTAGAATACAACACCTAATTATCCTAATACTCTTTTCCAGTATCATCTACTAGTACAAAGGTCCCTTATTCCTAGAGACATCAGGATTCATCCTTGAGATCTTCAAACAGGTTTACCCACTCACAACAACACATGATCATCTTTCCACAGTGGCGCAACCATATGTTTTCAAAATTATTCAACAAAAATTAATTCTGGAGCCTACAATTTCTTTAATTGGAAACCTCAATCATTTTCTTTAATTTATAGTGGAGTAACGTTGATCATAGGCTCCTCTATCACTTACTCCAAAAGAAATCCAATTTCTAAGGTACAGAAAATATCAAGGTTTCCTCAAAATGCCTCATTACATATTCTTATTCCTTCTTTAGGCCATATTTCCTTAACCTTTAAATTCATGGAATAACATGTATAATTTCCTCAAATAAAAACCTCTTCGATCAATTTTAACTATGAGTAGGGCAATTTCAATCACAAACTCCTTTCTTGAGGCTATTGCATCCTACCACAATGCATCGGACCCATCAAGGGTCAACTCCAAGCAAGCAGCCAACAATTTTACTCCAAATTCTTCGAAGTTACATATACAGATTTTCACCGACTTGTTTTTGGCTATCTCATAAACTCCCCCCCACTTGGGTCGAGGTTAATCGCCTAAATTTTAGTCAATTATCACTTTTTATTTTCTCAATTTCAAATCGTCCTATCAAAAATGTCATCTGTGACGAACCGTATATTCTGCTGAAGATTCGAAAGGATTCCTTTTGTAATACGGTCAACATACTATACAAAAGATATAAGATCCGCTAAGATATTCGTTATTATCGATCTCCGATAGCTAGCAACAATCTTAACACATTTCTACACAGAATCCCAATACCATAAGTTTTATAAGTATTCCCACAACACATAACCATTAAACAACAATGTATGCATGACATATAATTTATGGAAAGTTTAAAGCATGTATGAATCTCAAATAAAGTGAAAATCAACTTTCCATGAGAAGAATACCTTTTTATGCTTTTTGACGATGTCTTAGTGTCCTAGACTGTCAGTGCAGGAGTTTTCGCTGAAACTGTAGACTTCTTTACTTTTGATTTCCTTAGTGGTGGGCAATTTTTAACCAAGTGACCCTGTTGTCCACACCTAAAATAAGCCTTTACCTGATTTTCAGTAATCTCCTTTCCTGTTACGGCCGTCTTTACCTTTTTAGAAGGCCTTGAAGATCCCACATTCGTATTTATACTAAAACTTGCTCGGCTTGCTGACCTCTTAGTTGAGAGCTTTTGAGTCTCCAGCTCTCTTTTAAAGAACAATGCTTTATCCAAAACCTTTGCATAAGTCTAAAGTTTATGTATCATCAATTGCTTCCTAATTCTAGGTCATAATCCTTGCTGAAATGTGAGGTTCCCAAATCAAAAATAGAATTAGCATGAGGCTAGGAAAATCTCTCTGCATAATATTAGAGTATTGGATGATTAAATGTATGTATTAGAAGAACTTGGTAAAAATCTTGGAATCTTTGATGATGAAAATGCCACTTAAAGCTCCCCCGCTCGCCACACGCTCGAAGTCCGCTCGAGCCCAGAATCCAGTAGCCTCCCCGCCTGATGCGAGCTCGAGCCCCGCTTGAGCGCATGTTCCAGAAACTTTCGGAAAGCTCCCGCGCTCGCTAGCCGCCTGAGCACATTTTCCAGAACCTTTCAGAAAGTTCTAGCGGAAAGAGCCAGAACCGGCCGCTCGCTGCTCGCTCGCCGGGCGCTCGAGTGGCCCGAGGACTATAAATAGGCGGCTAGCCATTTGCAAGAGCAAATGGGGGAGAGGAAGAGAGGGAGAAAGAGAGACAGAGAGAGAAAGAGAGAGAGGAGAAGCCACGTGAAGAAGAAGGAAGGAACATGGAGGCTTTCAAGACCAATTCTGAGCTCAAGCTAATTGGAGAAAATATGGAGCACATTGAGGCAAGTATTCTAATACTCACTGTTTGTTCTCTTGTAATTTTTATTCGTTCCCCATTGGGTATTATCAGCTCGATACCCACCCAAAATATGAAGAAAATGCATAGCCCATAATTTATAATGAACATGTAGCCCTTTGTCCAAATTATGGTCCAAATCGACCGGTTTGGTACCACCAAACCCTAACCCCACGCAAAATTCGGGTTCACTGTTTTCCCCTTAAAATTATGTTAATTTGACCTCAAAATATGAATTCACGATGTTCGAATCCTCAAGTAAATGCTGTCACTTTTTATACGAGAATAAGAAGGAAAATTACATGTTTTATCTTCCTTTAATTATCATGAAAATTATGACTAATTGTTTAAATATAAATATAAGCTTCGGATTGAATCTATGTGTAGCGCTTGCAATGAAACTGGCACCGATGGACTCCAAAAATGATTTCGGCAATAAGGTGAGAAATTCTAAAGTGAATCGTTAAGGGAAAAAGTTCAAGAAAAAATAAGAATCGTATAAGCAATCGAAGGAAATTCCACATGGCATGTGTAATTGTAATGTGAAATGCTTAAGTTCCCAAGTGAGATGAGAAACGAATGAGTAAACGGAGGGAAGTCCACAATGTGATATGTGATGATATGTGAATGATGGAACCTCCCAAATGGTGGGAGATACGATACATGAGATACGGTGGACTTTCCCTCAAATGAATATGGAAATAGAATCATGAAACTAGGACCATGGACTTTTAGATGGGTAGTATTCTCTGGCTTGACACGTCCATCACGGTATAAACCCAAAGAATACTTGGGCCACGTATTCTGGTCACTTGTGTGTAAGTGGGTGGTGTCCGTGTCACGCCTTAGGATACTATTGTGAAAGAACGAGGACTGCCTTAGTACCCCGGGGGAATGGGGCGATTTACGGCACGATGTGATGTGCACGACCCCCCGGAGGGTCGTTAAAGATAATCCCTCACGGCCTTAGATTATGTGGAGTATCATGATCCTTTTCTCGTTCTCTCGCATCGTTTGCTAGTACGACCTACTAGCCCTGGTCCGCAAAGATTAACGAAACTTGATAAAGGATGTTCAAATGGTAACTAAAGGTTCCAAAAGGTTCCAAAACATGATAAATGGCAAATCGGTACTTCTATTCCTTGTATTGCATGCATGTTGCTTCTTCTTCTTCCTTTACGTATCTTTACTATTCAACAGTGATGTATGTTTACGCTTGTTGGGCTTTTAGCTCATGCTTGCTATCTCTCCTTTCAGATGAGAATGCTATAATGTGCGACAAGGCTAAGTGAGCTGTAAAAGCGAGATAAGCAACCTGATCTCTTGTACGGAGCTTGGAGACTTAGATTGATTACTTAAAGGACAGGGGATGGTATCTTAGGAATTCCAAAGGTATATTATGTGTATTTGGATAATAGTTCAGTTTCTTGTATATTATGGTTTCATGCTTCCGCAAGCTACTTATTGAGGTTATTATTTGGTTATCCTTTAGTAGGCATCCTTTCCGAGCCGGCGTTGTACCTAAGTTATGACGTCGGTGCCACCGGAGGTGTTATGGTGGCTATGTGATCCTGTGGTTTGTTGATATATATATTGTGTGTGTATCCGATTTACAAACAGAAGTCTGCGCAATTTTCTGTAAAGTTTATAATATCAATTAAGGACATTAGTGGATGTAACTATTGACGGAGGGTTATTTAAGAAAATAACCTGGTCCGTTACAATTGGTATCAGAGAGAGGGATGCCTTAGGCTTGATCTGAATCGTATGCGGAACCTTAGGTTAGATTAAGATTGATTGACTATGTGAGTAAAGGAATTTGATGACTAAGTCAATCCATGTAGTTTTGGTTACCCCAGTCCCAATGACTTAGGATAACGCTAAGTTAGAAGTGGTGACTTAGTTCGATTAGCTAGCTCATGCGTCCTCGCTTGTGTTCTAGGAGGGGCTTGAGCTGAATTGCTTCTGTCTCAAGGAAGTATTAGTAGTGGCTCTTTGTTGAGACTGCTAATATTGGTGGTTGGTTGTAGGGTCAAGAGAAAGATGGTGTGTTGAGACACCTTCATGTTGAAATTTAATCGGTATTGATTGGGTCCTTGAACTGATCAGTGTTAATCCGAGGCCTAGGGTAATTAATCTCGGTTTAAGATTTAAGTTTGATCAGTTCTCAGTTGAAGTCCCTGGATTAGTATTTTGCTTCGAAGGGTTGCCAGGTCAACCTTGAGAGCGTGATGAATTGGGTGGAGTTAAGTTTGGGTATATGAAGTCTTAGGTGGTCCGTTAATGGACTTTTGGGAAATCCATAGCCTGGTAAGGACAAGATGTGGATTTTGAGACCTAAGATAACGTTGCAGTAACCCCCATGTCTAATAGAAGATATGGCGTGCTGCCCTGTAATAGATAGGAAGTGAAGTTGACATCAGTTGGTTGACATGAGAGAGATCTTGGGTCTCGAGGTTTAAGAGATGTGGTACCCTAAGTTAATGCTTAAAGTTAATGGATAAATGCATTCAATATCTTAATTTGTGTCTATAAGCTAATCAGTGTTGTCTTTCCCCGGAAAGGATATCTATGGCCAATTGTGACTGCTGAGATTAAAGTTAAGGTGAGGAAGTGGTCGATGAGGTGATGGTGAGGACTAGGCATCTAAATTTATTGAAGATGCTAAGATCCAGAAGGCTTCATTTGAACAAAAAAAATCGAAAGATGAAATATTGAAGAATACCTTAAGGATTGACTTTGATTAGAAATGCTTGGATATTATAGTGAGTGAAATGGATAAGGAAAATCGTGAGTTCAAGGTCCGGATGACTCAAACTCAATCCTGGTGATTGTAAATTCGAAAATGGTAAATTGTGACCAGTATTATGATGATTACGTGTTTGAATTCTAAGGAACTCAAAATAGCAAAAATTAATAAGGTGAGACTGGTATTATACTAAGTAGTATTGAAAAGGCATTGTGGCAATCAAATGCTCAGGAAGATGAGGAGTATTGTAGGACATCTAAATAAAGTTCCTTAATCGACAGGTCTTCTTCCCGACAAATTAAAAAGTATGATTTTATCCAATTGCAAGATTGAGGAATGTCCTTAGAGAGGTCGGACGGTGAAAAGGTCTAGCGTTTTGAATCGAAATTCTAAGGTATTATCACAAGGTGTTAAGTGTTACCCGTCGTAATAAAGGGTAAGGCTCTTAAGTTTGACACTATAGCTTGGCATTGTTTTGGGGATTCCGGGTCTAAGTTTTCTTAAGTTATGTATCATTAGAGAATCTAAGCTTGCAATAATGGCATAGAGAATCTAAGCTTGCAATAACGGCATAGAGATCTGTAACGCCTTGGGTCCATAAATTTGTTGGGTTAATCTAAATAATTTCATAATGCCAATCTTAATGTGACATTAAGAATGATGGATAAGGAGCAGTAGATTGAGGTAGTGTCTGAACTCTGGGGTAGTGCAGAACCTTCAAAGGATGGGATTTGGATCCTAAGAATTCGGAGGATGTTGCACTCCAAATAAGATATAAGGTAACGTCGTCTATGGATGAGTGACATAAAAAGGATTACGAGTCGTAGGGATGTGGGGAGATTAAAGAAATAATTGTGAATATTTATCCTAACTCGGTGGGAATTTCAGAATATATTTCAAGTAGATATAGTCCGACTGTAGGAATAGGAATTGCCCATGGGTCGGATAATAATGAGCCTAGTACTTGGAATCGAGGTTTCACAGTAATGGTACGAAACAAAGAAGTGTAAGGCAATGTTCCCAGGTTTTGATACTTCAGTATATGAAGGATTCAGAATCTATACTTTATTAAGGTTTCCTAAGCTTAATTGTCAAAATATTGTAAGCCTTATACTAATTGTATCGATGTTTATAATAAGACTCAATATGACACTGATAGTACCTTAATTTGATAAGTAGTTACGCGACGCCAGCATAAATTGCAGCAGCAGGACATGATATTTGCCATCAAATTATTAATGAGGTAGCGCTAAGATGATATAAGCACTAAGTTTACATCTGGGAATCGTTTCATGGTCACTACGATATGTAAATGATATGAATGACGTTACCTAGAGGAAGCAATCAGCCCGAATCATTTCTCAACCACTAAAGTGATGGTTGCTGTAAAAATTGGCACCCAATTTAAGGACTCCATATAAAACCGATAAAGCATCGACTAAGTCTTTTGCTGTAAGGTGCTTTTATCAATAAATTCTTAGAATTGATAAGGTGAAAGGGCCTTATTTGAAGAGTGTACCATGAATTGCGATAAATAGTTAATCATGTGTGGAAATGTAAGTTTTGGGAGAAGAATAATGTTGAGTATGTGGTTACTTGCGAAAGTTCTAAGATTGATTACATCTCTTATCTTGTAAGAGTAGAAGCCTGTCATCAGTATGACCCCATCCATAGTTTGAGGTTGCTCCTTAGGATTCAAGTTTAGAGAATTACTAGGAAGTCATCTCGCAGAAAGAAATGACCACGAAACTGAGTAAATAAGATAATCAGTTTAAGGATCAGAAAGAAATTTCGGTGCCCTTCGATAATGCGCAGCATTATTAATACATAGTAATAGGAATTTTTGGATTGAAAATGTCATAATAATAAGGGGTGTTTCGGGATAAATGTTAAAATAATTAAGCGAAGGGAGTACTCTGCCTTTGAATAAAGAACCACCATCTATATATATGGCTAAGAAACTGTGAGGCAAGAAGCCCTCACCGTTTCGATAAGACAGTAAGAATTATTATATTGTTGGAAAATTTTGGAAACAACCGTCCGTCTAGGATGGTCCATATATTGAAGTTTGGACGATATGCGAGGATCTAATCAGTAGGCTAATTATTATGCCAACAAAATTTCAAGGGCACGAATAATTGGGGTTGAAATTTTACACGATAAAGTTATGCCAAATTTTTGGGAAATAGGTATGATTGAAATTTTGATCTTGAGGCCTTTGTGATAAGATGGCGGGATTTGTCTTTATGATATTTTGGAGTTCATTCTAAATTATGGCTATGTAAATTGAATATTTTAGGACAATGTTGGCTTGATAATTTACCAATGAAATGATAACGAAAGAAAGAATTTCAACCCTAAGGTCTTATTACAAGTTAGGGGTTTACATCGAAAACTTAGCCAAGCTGGATTAAAAGAAAACGGGCATCGAGTAAAATTAGATGTGTAAGTTGTAGCTAGACAAATAATCAGAGTAGCGCAGCAGAAATGAGGTGAGACCAAATAAGATAAGATTCAATCTGGGATTTAGAAAGAGCAGTCCCTTTCAAGGTTTAATGTAGGTTGAAGAAAGAATTTTCAGTTGTTTGGGATCTAGAGCCAAGATGGTTAAGTAAGTTAATAAATTTGAGATGACTTCGAACTTCATCTTTGTTCGAAGACATTGTGTGAGGACCCGAAATCGAAAACATAATGACTAGATGTGATTAAGGTGATTAATATCGA
>JAODPA010130808.1:0-16895 GCA_025585075.1 Nepenthes mirabilis | reverse complement strand
ATATTCATACTTTATTCTATTTTAATAATCAAATATGTCATAAGTCTTTTTGTGTAGGCTAAATACTGTGGGACAGGTTAAATCTTAGAGACCAATGAGTGAACAGATGCTCTAACATTTAGATTTGTCAAAAAATGTCAAATCCTCCCAATATTTGAAGATGTTTTTATTGAGTTAAGAGGCTTTATATTTATAGAAGTGTTAATCCTACTTTGGGGTTAGTTGAATAACCTCCCATAGCTAATCAATTTTCTTTTAAAGAGTTCTAGATAGTTGTGCAGTAGTTGATTTCTTCCGAAGAGATTACACTTCCAAGATTAAACCCACGTTGGTGACCATGATAGTCGACAATTCTAGATAATTTTGTTGAATAGAGTCCTCCTAATAGTGGAACATATCTCTTTGGTTTTGAGATCAACTGTCGTATTCATGACGTGAGTTTAGTGGATAGTTTCGAATAAATTTTTCAGAAGATTACACTGAATAAAAGTCTTATTTAATGCCAGTCTCTTTAACTATGATGAACGGCTTTGATAGTTTTAATAGATTGGTTGACCATTTTGATTATTGAGTTAATTTTAAGGAATTAAAAATTACCTAAGTATGAAATATCAATTATTTAGTTTGATAGTCCATCAACATTGACCTGACTCTTCGGATCTATCTTTATTGGCCAATTTATAGCGCAATCATACTCTAATGTTTTCAGTTTATTAGTAATTTAGTAATCTGGCCACTTAATCACCTGGCCATCAAGCTAATTGATAAATCCTTCAAATCTGAGTTAACTAGTAGAGACGCAATCTCTCAACTGGATGGTTGAAAGTTTGGTCTTTAATAACTTGGATCTGTTATCTTAATCTCAACCACGGGCTAGTGGGCTAGGGTTATTCTAAATTTTAGCTAGACCCATCAGTATTGCTATGTAGAAGAACATGGAAAAAGTGACTTGGCAGAAGTTGAAAACAAATCTCCCAAGTCAGATATTGTAAAAATAAACGACTACAAATGAGTAAACTAAAACATTCAAATGTTGTAAATGAGAATTATGTAGAAATGATGTTGACAACTTCATTTGATCTAATCAAACTTAGTAATGGGTCCATAACAAAATAGTACAATTTAGACCTAGATGCCAGAATCCGAATTATCAAAATGGGCCGAGTTATTAGAGAAGAAGACTGGTAAACAATCTAGAATGAATTTAATTATTAGTATCACTTAGAGCATTCAAAGAGGCTAAAATAAATACCTAATCTAAGTGATAAATCACTCTAAGAAATTAAATATGAGTGGCTACATAGAAACCCAATAGGTAGTTATTAATACAGGAAGGGTTACTGAACAATCTTCATTAGAGGCCAAACACCTTCATAAATATAATCCCTGTTAGCATAGTAAGGAGCATCTTTTGCTTCCTTGAGCATATTTTTGCTCCCAAAAGCAATTCTAGAATACTTGTTCAACCCCAAATCCTATAGCACTTATTCTTGCATAAAATATTCAGGGACTTGTCCTTCACAGTACATTCTCTCCTCAACAATTCCTAAGGTAATTGTGTTATCCTCCAGAAGCCTGCTCTTTTCTTCTCATCTCTGCTAGTTCTTCATTTTCTATTTTGGCTAGCATGATACGGCAATATCTCAATTTTTTCCTAAGGTAATTAAATTATATATTGTAATAAGTGCAATTTTCATATGTTTATTTGGGCTCTTGATTATTATATTTTGAGGATACTTTAGGGATACACTTAGGATATGACTACTTTGAGTAAACTGATTAAATATTTTGAGGACCATTTTGTGGTGTTGCAGTATCCTAAATGTAAGAAAGGACTAAATTACAATGGTTAAATCAAAATACCCAATTGAATGTTAATTTGGGGCTTCTGATTTGTAAGATTTATCCATAAGTATGGAGTAATTTGAGATTAGAATTCAAGCCTAATAACCTCCCAATGGAGAATTAAATAACCTGAGATGGGGTTTCTGAGCTAAGATAAAACCTTAGTGGGTAATCACCTCCAATTGGACTTCAATTAGTTGTTAATTAAGCAATTAACTTGATCCTAAGATAAACTTACACCTTAAAGTAACCTGGACAACTGATTGGAAATTTTGTGGAAGCCAGCCAATTTGAGAGAGGCGGTCTACAAATGAGTTGACAAGCATAAGGTGTCACAAAAACAGAGGACAAAATTCGTGGCCTTCAATTGGCACCTCAAACAAGTAAATCAACCTATCAAATTATTCCAAACACGTTAATGGCTGCTCAAGTTGGCTGCATATAATTTTGGAGGCATGGAAACTTAGTGTGTATCGTGGGTTTCTGAGAAGAAAACCCACCAACGAGGAAAGCTCAAAACAATAGGAAATATATTTATACACAAATTTGGGTGAGTAATGTCTTAATATTTTTGTTATTTCATGATCCAGTACTTCTTTAGTTTCCTGAATAGTCAATCGGAAACCTCATAAATCTAAATTTACGAGAAATTTGAGGATTGTACAAAAATATAGGAATCTTGATTTAATCCAAAATTAAATGTTAAACCATAATGTTTGATTCATTAATCTTGTTTGTTTTAGTCTCTCCCACCACTCAGCTGGACTGAGAGAAAATGATTAACAATAACGACAACGCACAACAAATAAATAATAATCACAAATAAGAAAATAATATACACACATACAATTTTACGTGAAAAATCTTCTTCTAAATGAGAGAAAAAATTACGGAACGATGTGTTTAAAATATTCACTATGCAAAAAATGGTTATACAAACCCCAAATACAGATTATAAGAGCTCAATGCTTTATATCAGATAAACCCAAGTAACAATGAAGATAAGATAAAACTTGAAATAGGACTTTTTGTCCTAAATTGTACAATCAAGTTTCGACCCCGGTAAAAATAGCGGAAGTAGTAAAAGTTAAATATTCAATACACGTAATAAATATTTATTTCTAAATGCTAATGATAAGGATAAGCATGCAAAACATGAATAAGTATAAATAATAATAATAAGACACAATTTTTGATGATGAAGGAAAAACTCGATACTCACGGTGATCGAGAAAAACCCTCTGGGTTTCAACGGCCAGGGAAGCAATACACTATGAAAATTAACTTACAGACCGGGTGGTAACAACGCGCTAACCTAGCCGACTTACTCCCTGTCTTGTATCCCTACCAAGGAACTCCTTGGATTTGCCCGTGGCAACGGAACCGGACACCTTCTGATTTTCACGTTAATCTTTCCTCTTGAGCCACTTGAATTGCCAAACACGATCGGGTCTCCTTCTTCAAAGTACCGACGTCTCCAACGAAGGTAGAAGGATGGACGTGTTTAAATGGTCAAGAGAAAATGTAGAGAAAACTTGTTATAATATGAAACTCAAGATTGTAACTTTTAGTTTTCTCAAATGAAGCAAGATCAATGGAGTATCAATAAGATTCTCCTCAAATGGGGCACAAAATTGATCTGCCAAGAGTTCTAGGGTTTCAAAATTATAAGCTAAGTATTTATAGATGGCGCAATAATCGCATTTAAAAAGTTGCCCGTTGCCGTGGAGGGTTTCCAAAGAAACCCTACGTGCGCTTGAGCGTGGGGTTGGCAAGCAGCGAGCGGGTTATTTCTGGATTTTGCGCTCGAGCACACGGCGAGCGCAATGTTTCGAATTTTTGGGGTTGAGCGGGTAGAGAGTGCACGGAGAGCGCGGGGTTTCGGGATTTTAGACTCGAGCGGCTGGAGAGCACACGGCAGGCACGGTATCCATGAAAGTCGGAACGGACAGCAATTGATGTATTTTGATGCAGCACTTCGACAATTTATAACTTGACATCGATATGATATTATATATTATCACGGAATGTACCAATAAAAAAAATGACCATAACAAAACTGATTTTTCTCGCTTTTCTTTCTCTCTTCTTTTTCTCTCACTAATGGCACTCACTGGTCTAAAATTACAAGTGGTGTTTTTCGTTGTCTGTTGTTTTAACCCTAAAACACATTGGCGTGCTTTATAATGGTGGGCCATGCTCGAGCACTTCTAGACTTGACGCTCGAGTGTCCATCGGTATCACCGCTCGGTAGCTTCTTGAACTCAGCACCTAGTTGTTCCTCAGTCTCGGCACCTGGTTGCTCCTCGAACTCGGCACCTGGTTGCTCGGTGCTTGAGCACGAATACCTTTGGCGACTTGCCACGCGCACCACAATCCTTTATTTCAATTTAGAACTCGTGTGTGTTCAACCGAATCTCCGAGCGTTTTGACAATCGGGTATGGGCCCATACGAAAATAACTTATAATCTAACAGTTTGAATGCTTTTGAAATGAGTATGTATGATGATGATAAAAGGCCTTATGTATCAAAATTTAGCATATAAGTAGAATTTGGTGAAATTTGAAGAAACGAAGCTTTAGAACACTTCTAAAGCTATGTCATTCAATCTAGCGTTTGAATAACACTCAAACATCATACGTTTACAGTGCAATGGTTGAATGAGATTTGAAAAGTGATTCTGACAATTCAAAATAATTGTTTACTAAAGGGTTAACATGTTCCGTTGAAATTAGAACACAGATATGGATTCAAGTAAGGATTTGGTGCATTGATGTGTTCATTCCTACTATGTTTTTGTTATAACTTTTGATAGTACTAACCTTGGCAGATGAGATGGTGGATTATATGTATGGACGATATGGGACTCATGGAGATTTAGGTCGGGCCTTGCATGATACAATATTATTCTAAGTTTTGTGGATAAAGTAAAAAATTTGTAAATAAGGTAAAGAAAAATGAACAAGTACACTAAAGTATTTGGATGTATGGGTTCTAGGATATCTTAGTGTAATCCACATTATTCAACATTGAGGTCTTTCTAGTAATTTTGAGGATGTGTTTATGTGTAATATTTTGCCTAAGGAACCCATATGTATTATGATAAGGATATATGAGAACCATCCTCAAAATTATATTGATGGAGAACCATCAAAATTATATTGAAAAAATTACCTAACAAATAGGGTATAAATAAATCAGACTTGGGTTCACAAGTGAGGAGAAATACAATCCTCAAAGATTCTTCTTCTTGAGATTGTTGATTTAGTCCAAGCCAATGTGAGATCTTTGAGTGATATGATCTAAAAACTCGAGATTTCAATTCTTTATTTTATTGCTTTAATATGAGTTCTTTTGATGTCATTGATATATTATTATTGTACTCATGGATTGTGAAATTACCCGTTAGGTATTTGACATATTTGTTATTTGTCTCTCCTTTTAAAGTAGCTTCCAAGTGACCTGGGTAGGAGACAATAGGATTAGGTGGCCATTGAGAAGGGTTTTGCTTCCATGTTAGTTTTCTTTAGTTTATATATTATATAAGTTGTGTTGTAAGTTATACAGTAGCTTGAGAGATATTATGCTTATTGTACTTTTGGTTTGTAAAATATAATGAGACCCATTACTTAATGATGTGTATATTATTATAGATTTTCACATCATAATTCAAATGACTAAGATCAGATAATTTAGGTCGTGATAGTTATTGACTTAAGCTCTAGTTAAACATAAGTGTTCTTTGACTTTTATAACATCTTATTTTAGCTTATGGAGTATAAAATTCTAGTTAATAAATCTCGAAGTTTGTTCCATAATCTCTTAAGTCAACTCAAAATTTACGGTATGCATCACTTAAGTAGTCCATGATAATGAGTTGATCAACTATTTTCCTCAACAAATTTTCCACAAGTTTAACCATGGTGAGTGCTAAGTGATATTCTAGCCATGTTCCAGGGATGTTCTAACCGGGGGAGCACCATAAGTAACCACGACGACTCTCACTTGTTGGCAAACTTAGTTTTGAGTGTTTTGGCTACTCAATTTTAGGAAACATCTCAAATGGTTAATAGTCTTTGAAAAAAAGTTGGAGGTGAGCCTTAATGGCTTAGACCCAACCACCCCTAGTTTCGACTTTTAAAGAGAAATCAAGAAAGAGGGCTGCCTTGGGAAAGGTGCTAGGCCAACCAACATCTTTTGGAGTTTGTTAAATCCATGATAGAGTGATCACGTCTTGATTTAAATAATCGTTTGATTATGAAGACTAAAAAGTTACTTTTGAACATTATGATATAAGAACCAAATATAAGTTAAATCTTAAATCTAACCAAGATGAAAGATCATGCAATAGCACCCGTCATTCTTGCGCATCTACTTTGAAACAATAGATATCATCAAATCACTCCGAGCAAAAACCTTTTCTCAATGTTCACATATTGTATTCCATAACTAAAATGGGAGAGAGAATCAATAATAGAAAAAAAAAAGTGGATTGAAACAAAGTATTACTAGCTCACAAATACGTGACTAACAAACTCCAAGATGTAAGTTGAATTGTAATAATATTTGGATCAAAGAAAACATCTCATGAAAATACTCCATCTAGAACTCACAAAAGCCAAAGATTGAGTGAAATATCTTGCTAGAACACATACCCAAATGCAGCACTAAAATTTAGACCTACAATCTCTTGATATGATAGATATTAGCAAGTCACTCCAAGCTAAGAACTTTCATTGATGCTCACATATTGGATTCCATGACTGTTGCGTCTCAGGTCCGCGGTTGCTATACGGATTAAGGGACCTCCGGGTTACCGATCACGTTATAGCATCAGGAGGAGAGTCCGATCTCCGTATCTCTTAACATGGACCTGCGCAACACAATCAACAAATAAGAGGTCAGAGGCCGACGGGGGGCTGTCCCCGCCGACACTCCGACGCTCAAGTATGAAACCCTTCGCATTAAATGGAGGAATGCATGCATAAGATGCAAGAATGAAGGGAGTGTGAGAGGGATGTGATTGGAGGCGTGAGCTCCATGGACGCGCTCGGCAAAGGGCGGCTTACCCATGCACCCGCGGAGGGCGGCTTAGGAAAATCCTTCTTGGGGGTGCGCCCGCAGAGGGCGGCTTGGAGATGTTCATGGGCCTTGGTGATATTCGGAGATCTCCCGGAGTGCGTCGGAATGAGTATGGGGCCTGTTTAGTCCGAGTCGTGCTGGTGGGCCGCTAAGTATGGAATTGCCCATTTGGCCCGAGCAAGCCAAATAGGACTGTCGTGAAGTTAACAGCCACAGGATATTGTTTTGGGAGAGCTTAGTACTCGTGCGGACGAACACTAGGGCGAGTGTTTTGTGCTCTACTGGCTGAGGACCTTCTCCTTCGTGCTGATGGGCGTCCATTGAGCATGCCTTCACGCCTCGATCTGCTGAGAGGCCTTGCGCTCCTCTTCGGGAGGAACCATGTTCCCCGTTCTGGTCGAGCGCTGTCGACGGGAGCTCCGTTGGGCTCCACTGTTAGAGCAGATGAGCGTCAGGGAACTCTGGACACCTCTAGCGAAGGGCTTAGTGCTCTCGTTTGACTCGATTTAGAGGACGGCGACCTGGCACAATGGCAGGAGCAAGGATTTGCTCTCTATTCTGCTGAGAGTCTTGGGTTTCCAGTTTAGAGAGAGCTTTTGGGCTCTTCCTTCGTTGAGGAGCTCTGGGCTCTGCCTCTGGGAGACCATTGCCGTGGGAACAGGCCACGGTCTAAGGGGGGCCTCATACTCCGTTTTCGGGTGAGAAGGTGAGACGTGATGGGCACTGTTGGTCGTCGGCGACTCTCTTGACAGAGAAGCAGGGTCTTTCCTTGATGTTTGATAAGCGAAGGGGAGCTGCCTTCTCTAAGGCCTCCTCTGTTCTCCTTTATGCTTTTTTCTCTCTCCCCATTCTGTGCAGAGGCTTGTCCTTTTATTGGGGAGAGGGATGAATATTTTCCCTCCAAAACGAGCCTAAAAATTCCCGCCAAGAATATTTCTCCCTTCCAAAATGAAAATATTTCCCGCCTTAGCGAGACTTCTTTGGCACACTTTTGGTTTCGAGTTGGCCCGCGATATTGCACCCAACACTAGCCCCCTATGCCGAGTGGTTGAAAATTTCAACCCTCGGCATGTAATGTGGGGACGTTGCTGCGCGGGTTGTCATGTGTATCCTTTACTCGGACGACTTCTGGACTTCACATTGCAGGGCATGCCAGGTGTCTTGGTAGCTTCTGTTCGGGAATCATGATGTCTAGATGACGGGAACCCTTACATTCGAATGGATGGTTGGTCTCTTGTAAGGACGGCATCCCATGGCTTTGGGATGGAGGACTCATGACTTGGAGACGGAGTGTTCATCAAAGCTGGGTAGGCATCCTATTAGGTAACATCTGGTTATCTTCAACGTTGAGTGCTCCTAGCTGAATGGCGGACTGAGGACCTCCGTGCTGAGGAGCGGAGGCTGTGCCTCGATGCTGAAGAGCGGAGGTGGCACCTCGACGCCGAAGAGCGGGGGGCTCGCCTCAATGCTAAAGAGAGGAGTACAGAGAAATGAGCATCTCCATACTGACGAGCGGAGGGCGGTGCCTCGACGCTGAAGAACGAGGGCGCGCCTCAACGCTGAAGAGAGAGGAGTACGGAGGAATGAGCATCATCGTACTGATGAGCAGAGGGCGGCGCCTCGACGCAGAAGAGCGGGGGCGCGCCTCAACGCTGAAGAGCGGGGGAGCGCCTCAACGCTGAAAAGAGAGAAAGGCTGATGACCTCCTGGCAGGACGGAGGAATGAGGGCCTCCGTGATGAAGTGCGGAAGCTGAGAACCCTGATGCTGGCAGGACGGAGGAATGAGGGCCTCCATGATGAAGTGCGGAAGCTGAGAACCCTGATGCTGGCAGGAAGGAGGAATGAGGGCCTCCGTGATAAAGTGCGGAAGCTGAGAACTGATGCTGGCAAGACGGAGGAATGAGACATCTCCGTGCTGCGGGACGGAGGCTGCGCCTTGACGCCGAAAAGAGAGGAGGGCCGATGACCTCCTGGTAGGACAGAGGAATGAGGGCCTCCGTGATGAAGTGCAGAAGCTGAGAACCTTGATGCTGGCAGGACGGAGGAATGAGACATCTTCGTACTGCGGGACTGAGGCTGCGCCTCGACGTCGAAAAGAGAGGAGGGTCGATGACCTCCTAGCAGGACGGAGGAATAAGGGCCTCTGTGATTAAGTGTGTAAGCTGAGAACCCTGATGCTGGCAGGACGGAGGAATGAGACATCTCCGTGCTGCAGGACGGAAGCCACGCCTTGACGCTGGAGAGGGGAGGACGGACAGCTGAGGGCGCGGTGCAGGCAACTGGCGAAGGATAGCGAATGACTTATGGAGGAGACTGGGCAGTTGACGCAAGAGGCCGAGTGACTAAGGGGATGGACCTCAACCTTGGTGGGTGACGCGCTCGCCTTAGCGCTGACCTCTGGCTCGGGCTCACTTTGGAAGAGGCGCGCCTCGTGCTCGACACCGGGTTTTGAGATGGTATCTGCCGGTGTCGTCGGGTCGTCTTCATCATGCTTCTGGACATTTTTGGGGGAATGTTGCATCCAGGGAACGTCGGGATCTCTGGTAGCTTCAATTTAAGAGACTTCTTGATAGAGGCTGGGTCGCTAGATATGTAGGATCAAGATATCCTTGGTATTCTTTATTGTACAGTGCTCCACTGTAATGTCGCTCGTCCTTGACTTGTGTATGAGAAATAATGCTCCTTTTTTGCGTCAGTGTCTCCCAGTGCGGTTTTAGAAATTATATCTCCTGTCTTCGGCTAAGCTTGTAAAGCTATTGTTGCCAAGGCCCCAACCCGGCGCCTTCTTATGCCGTGCTCGTCCTCCCAGAGGATGTCATCACAGCCTGCACGAATAATAGGAAGCTCGATCCGACAGGGCAGACGTCGTAGCAAGTCCTGTGGAGCCTCGCTAAGGGTCAGCTGGGTTTTCAGGCCACAGTAGCTGAACTCCAGGTCTAGGTCATTTTGCATGCAGTTCCTGTACTAAGAGCTCGAAACCGCTCGGGGCGTCGTCGCCTTCCGGTGCTCGATCCTAGCCCACGACCATTGTAAACTGAAGGTGCTCTCTTCTTCCGGAGAAGGTCGTCGCACGCCTGCAATTTTGCCCCCTAAGGTTTTGCTCACCGCAGATTGGACACTTCAAAAGCCTCCTGGCCTGATGTTTTTACCGCCTAGGTCGTTGGCACAAAGCCTGCTTGGCGGACCGCATGGGTCCTTTTGAGAAGGAGTCAAAGCTTGCACTTGGCTGCTTCTGGGCTGTCTGGCCCGGAGCCAAAGTGCAGGGGGCCGCTTGGGCCGCTTTGCATGGAGCCAAGATGTACGGGGCCATCCCCGGGCCATGTGGTGTGAGGTTTCGGATTTAAAAACTTTATAATGATAAGGTAATTAGTATGCTAATGATTAATGTTAGACCTATGGAACGAATAAGGTTGGGTATCGAAAGAAAAATCGAGAAAAGTCTGAATTCGTGCTGCTGAAGCACTGCCAGCAGGCGCAAGCCTGCTGGGTGCTCGAGCCGTGGCTTGAGCACATTTTCCAGAATCTCCTACGCCCGCTGGCCTCTTGAGCTCCACTCGAGCGGAAAAACTAGAACCGGCCCCGCCTGCTAGCTGCTCAAGCAGCGCTCGAGCGGGGAAAGCCAGCACCGCGGCCGCTCGTTGGCCGCTCGAGCCGTGCTTGAGCGGTGGCGCAGTATAAAAGTCACGCCCTGCCTTCTCCTCGTCATTTTTTGCTCGGTTTAGGGTTTTAGAGAGAGAGAGGGCGCCGATCCTAGTGAGAGAATGGAGGAGATCGAGGTCGTGGAGCCTAAATCCGTCCGAGAGCTAGTTATAAGGGTGAAAGCACGCATCGAGGCAAGTGTTCTCATACTCACTTCTTGTTCTCTTTTGATATTTTGCTTGATTTTGTTGGGTATTTTGTGTCGATACCCACCGTGAATGTTAGAATCATGAAGCCCATGCCTTGAGGTCCAAGAATATGTAGTTGTTTGTCCGAATCGTGTCCGATCCGCCTGGTTTGGTTTCATCGAAACCCTAACCCACGAAAATTAGGAATTTTCCCGTTTCCCTCCTGTATATAATGAAATTGACCTCAAAATGTAAATCCCCACGTCTCAATGATGTATATATGCCGGCCGCGGGTTCGATTTCGTACGTTTTGACCCGGTCGCGATGTCCGGGCCCTCTAAATTGGCCCTGACACTGTTCACCCGAGACCCAAGGTGAAAATTGCATGATTTTACCTTCGTAAAATGTTGAAATGACTCTAGATTATGAATCCCCATATCCCAAGTGTATGTACATATCGACCGGATGTCGGTTCCCGCAATATTTGACCCGTTCGTGACATCCGGGAGCCTTAAAAGTCCTCTGTTATTGTTTATCTGAAAATGAATGGGAAGTTGCATGCTTCCATCATCGTGTTATATTAATTTGAGCTCAAATATGAATCATCGTGTACCAATTGTGCGTACGTGTCCACCAGACGTCCGATCTCACAAGCATCGACCGTTCACGGCGTCCGGGTGTTCCAAAATGTGTTCACCCGAAAAGAAATGAAAAATGTATTTGTTATGCCTCTAATTGTTATTGAAGTAACGTTTAACTGTTTAAACGTAAATGTAAGCTTCAAAGTGATATGTGATCATCGGAGGTAGGGAATCTAATCTCTCTCGTGAACTTGAAATGATTTGTTGTAAGGGAATTGAGCCCCATAGATTGTGAATAAGGGAATTGAGTCCCACAAAATGTTGTGAACCGAGCCAGTAAATAAAAGGGAATCCATATTGTGCTTTGTGATGGAACGATCTCCCGATTGGAGATGTATGTGATGGGAATGGGTTTTTTCAAGTTGTGAATGTGTACGGCAAATGTGGATTTTCCTTTCTAAGTGTTGAAACTAATCTTGAAACTAGGACCATGATTCACATGGGTAATATTCTTTAGCATACCATGTACATCGCGGTGTGAACCCGAAAAATACTTGGTCATATATTCTGGCCGCTCGTGGGAGCGGGTGATGTTCGTGGTACACTTTAGGAAACTACTGTGAAAGAACGAGGATTGCCCTGGTCCCCGAGGGATATGGGACGTGTTGAGATGGCCGAGTGCTATAGGCCTAAAATATAGCCGTTGGTTGAACGCTACATAATGGAGATGTAGTCGTTTGTTCAGTCTTGCATAGTGGAGATACAATCGATGGTCGAGTGCTGCAGACCTAAAATGTAGTCGTGGCTTTAGAATGTGTAGCGAATACATTTCTTTCATCGTTCTCTCGCATCGTTGGTTAGTACGGTTTACTAACTCGGGTCCGCAAAAATGATGTAATAATGAAAATGAATAATGTCCAATCGATGTAACCGTGAGAACCGTGTGAATCCAGTGATTCCAGTTGTTTCTTGTTCCCTCTCCTGCTTCATGGTTATGGAGAGTACCTGTATCTTTCCCCCGTTCTAATTCTTGTATATGCCTATGAGATGTGTCTATGATTATACTTGCTGAGCTGTAAGCTCACACTTGCTGTTGTTATTTTCTTTCCAAATGAGAACACTTAGATGGCGCCAATAGTTAGAGCAAGGAGAGAGACTTGCTTGAAGAGAGTAGGTGGACGTCAAGTGCTTTGAAGATTCGGTCCTCTTGTTGTAATGTAATGTAGCAGCCACTCATGGATGGACATGACCCGTTATTATTTTTATGGTTTTGTTATGCTTCCGCATATTATGATGATGTAGTATGCTTCCGCGCTTGTATTGATGTTTTGAGCTTTGTTTCATTTTAGATGGCATCTCTCTATATCTTATACGGTAGATAGGAGTGTTGTATTGGAGCCATTGATGATATGGAAGATATTGTGATCCTGTGTGTTGTGTTGTAGGCTTTGTGTTGAGCCTCTGGTTAGATGTGTGCATGTACAGGATATTTTTGAGTATGTTGTATTTTTGATTTTTTGTCTAATTGTAGAGAAAATTCTGCCGAAATTTCTGTAGAGTCCATGGGTTAATTATGGACTTTAGTTTGTGTTGCCATTGACGGAGGTTATTCGATGGAGAGTAATCCGGTCCGTCGCATGTGGCGTGGAGATGAAATCCTGGGACGGTCGCTTTCAGAATGCCTGGCGCGGGGCCAAGGACTCATTTTACGGACGGACGTTTGTCCTCCCGACTTAGGGGCAGTTTAGGTCGTATGATTTTATGTCGTGTTATGCAGTCATTCGTATGAACAGACAATACCACTATTTTATTAATGGAAACGTGATTCAAGCAAGCAGTGTGATGCATGTAAGACTTACCTGGGTTCGGCATGGAACCGTCGCAGGTGTTTGTTGGCAGGCGTCGTGCTACGCCTTCGGGTCTTGTCCAAAGTTCCAGGCACATGGTCTACGCGTACCGCTTCGGAGGGTTGTCAGGGTGCTCTATTAGGCGCTCTGGCCTATGCCCCTATCCTCCGAAGGGTCCGATTCTTTGTCCAGATTGGTTGGGCAACGCATAGTAGATCCTTTGATAATGCTGGCCTTCTTCGGTTTCCAGGGAGTTGAGGGGTGAAGCCCCCAGTGCTTATACCTTCTGGCAGATGTGAATGGTCAAGGGAACATGGATCCAATATACCCCGCTGGATAGCGAGTGCTTTTCATGCCCGGGGTCGATTGTACGTCCGCACGGCTACCCAAAAGGGGGTCGTCGCCATGGGCAGCTTCGCCTCCGGCCGATGTGGTGACTCGTATGCGTGATGCTGATATCCCCTGACCATCTTGGAGTTAGAAGACGGAGCACCCAGGTGCGGCTACCCAGTGTGGGATCGTCGCCACAGGAGGCAATGGTCTGAGCCATAGCGCTGGCTAGAACTTGAGTGCTGCCCGTCTTTATATGTGAGATTGAGTATTGAAGGGAGACGCTAGACTTTTTGTCGCATTTTCTATAGACGGCACCAATGTTGCATTGCGGGTCCGCGGTTGCTGTACGGATTAGAGGGCCTCCGGGTTCCCAATCACGTTATAGCGTCAAGAGGAGGGTCCAGTCTCCGTATCTCTTAACCTAAACCTGCACAACGCAATCAACAAATAAGAGGTTAGAGGCCGACGGGAGGCTGTCCCTCGCCGACACTTCGACGCCCAAGTCAGAAACTCTTCACATTAAATGGAGGAATGCATGCATAAGATGTGAGAATGAGGGGAGTGTGAGAGGGATGTGATTGGAGGCGTGAGCTCCATGGACGCGCCCGGCAAAGGGCGGCTTACCTGTGCGCCCGTGGAGGGCGGCTTACCCGTGCACTTGCAGAGGGCGGCTTAGGAAAATCCCTCTTGGGGGTGCACCCGCAGAGGGTGGCTTGGAGATGTTCGTGGGCCTTGGTGATATTCGGAGATCTCCCGGAGTGTGTCGAAATGAGTATGGGGCCTGTTCGGCCTGAGTCGTGCTGGTGGGCCGCTAAGTACGGAATTGCCCATTTGGCCCGAGCAAGTCGAATAGGACTGTCGTGAAGTTAAGAGCTGTAGGACATTGTTTTGGGAGAGCTTTGTACTCGTGCGGACGAACACCAGGGCGACTGTTTTGTGCTATACTGGCTGAGGACCTTCTCCTTCGTGCTGATGGGCGTCCATTGAGCATGCCTTCACGCCTCGATTTGCTGAGAGGCCTTGCGCTCCTCTTCGGGAGGAACTACGTTCCCTGTTCTGGTCGAGCGCAGTCGACGGGAGCTCCGTTGGTCTCCACTATTAGAGCAGATGAGCACCAGGGAACTCTGGACACCTCTAGCTAAGGGCTTAGTGCTCTCATTTGACTAGATTTAGAGGACGGCGACCTGGCGCAATGGCAGGAGCAAGGATTTGCTCTCTATTCTGCTGAGAGCCTTGGGTTTCCAGTTTAGAGAGAGCTTTCGGGTTCTTCCTTCGTTGAGGAGCTCTGGGCTTTGCCTCTGGGAGACCATTGCCGTGGGAACAGGCCACTGTCTGAGGGGGGCCTCATACTCCGTTTTCGGGTGAGAATGCGAGGAGGAAGGGTGGCCACTGTTGGGAGCTTCGTGCCGCCCGATTAGGGGAAAGAGTGGTTGTGCGCCATTGTTGGTGAGCTCTCTGCTTGGTCTGGTGCAGATCTGTGGGAGAATTGCTGGATATGTCACGGGAGTGCCCTGCGCCCTGTTTTGGCTAGAGTCGGAGCAGAGGGGCCCCGTTTGTCAGAAGAGCCCTGTGCTCTGCTTGGACGGAAACAGGGGTGAAGAGAATGGAGCATCGCCAACAGAGGGTCTCGTCCCCTATTTGGCTGATGAGCAGCGGGAAGGGACAGATTTTCCCTGAGGCCGAGCTTCGTGCTCAATCTGGTGAGGCGTGATGGGCACTGTTGGTCGCCGACGATTCTCTTGACAAAGAAGCAGGGTCTTTCCTTGATGTTTGATGAGCGAAGGGAAACTGCCTTCTCTAAGGCCTCCTCCGTTCTCCTTTCTGCTTTTTTCTCTCTCCCCATTTTGTGCAGAGGCTTGTCCTTTTATTGGGGAGAGGGATGAATATTTTTCCTCCAAAACGAGCCCAAAAATTCCCGCCAAGAATATTTCTCTCGCCAAAATGAAAATGTTTCCCGCCTTAGCGAGACTTCTTCAGCACACGTTTGGTTTCGGGTTGGCCCGCGATACTGGACCCAACAATGACTAAAATGAGAGAGAGAATCAAAGCTAATAAAACAATTGGATTGTAACAAAGCATCATGGGCTTACACACATGTGACCGACAGTCTCTTAGATGCCAATATTTCAATAAAACGAAATATCACATGAACAACAAATGAAACTATTCTATCTAGAACTCACAAAAGCCAAACATTGAGTGAAATAACTTCCTATCGCACTCACCAAACTATGACTCCAAAACTTTGACATAAAATATCCTGATACAATTTGAGGTATGCCAATATTTTGATTAGACAAAACATCGTGAGTCTACTCTGTCTAGAATTCGCACGAGCTGAATAGTTAGCGAAATACTTTCCTATCACACCCATCCAAATATATAACACATTAGACCTACACACAAAACATAATAAAATAAAATAAGAAACTCAAGATATAATATTGTATCACAAAGTTTGTTAAACACTCATGACGGACCTAGCATCATAGGAATAGTAAATCCTAAATTATTCATTGACTAAATAGTAAAATCATAATTTTGATGAGAATAAGGTTTATTAAAATATTAATTCTACTCTATTAAGCATTAAATATATTGTCGAAAGTTTATTTTGTTCGAGGCACTATTGCTACAATATTAGCTTAAATAGGTTTTATATAGTGCTAAATCATCATTCTAAACATTGGATTGTGTTAGAAATACAATTTTCATATCTTTATCATATGACACGTTGGTCCATTTGGAACCCTAGTTTACACACATTATAATTGGTTAAAATCATGAAATAATAAGGTACTCCCCACATTTCCTAAAACTTTTGGACAACTTGCAAGAAAGCTAATTGTAAGCTGACTTTTCAAAATCACGAGGTGCTACATCTCTAGGCCAGGACTCCACGGCTAAGGAATGGCGGTTGCAACACGTGGCTCATTTGACGTTTCCTTCCCCCCGAAAGCTAAGTCTCAAGGTCAAGTCGGGCACCCGTTTAGCCCATATATATTACTCAGATGTAATCACGCTTGAACTACCCTTTTGTTAAAAATTCAGTTTTTCCAAAGTGCAACTAGAATCACTACATTTTCATTATCGTGAAGCTAAAGTGTTACTACTGAAAAAATTAACGACAGCACATAATATACAATCAAATTTGTATTTATGCAAAATTTAAAAATGCAGTAATTCAACTCAAAATTACGACGTATATGTCTATTGTGATGAGACTTTGGAAGTATATTTTTTATTTTATTTTTAAGACAATAAATTCAAAGCCAATAAATTCAACTCAAATTTTGATGGTCATATTGATATTGTATTTGTCATTGTATTCTTCTTCTAGTTGTTGTGTTTTTTCTTTTTTTTTTTTTTCCCCTCTTT
>JAODPA010130797.1:0-44821 GCA_025585075.1 Nepenthes mirabilis | reverse complement strand
AATAAATAAACATTCTCAAATATATTTTAGAAATAATAAAAAAATAACTAAAGGATATTCAATAACACTAGAGTGAATGGTGTTTTAGAATTCTATTAAGAAAACAATATAACAAAGAAGCAAGATAAAACATTAGCTCTAAATTGTAGATACAATGCTTACTCATCAAAATGATGCATCATCCAATGAGCCAAGACCATATAGAGATAAGATATCCAAAACAGTACGGCCTATAATGCCCGCTCGTAATACCTCCATGCTTAGATGTTAAAGGTTCTTGTTATCCTTAACGCGTGCTCGTTGGAGCTTGTCAGACCAGTTTTAGGCTTTATTTATCGATTGTAATGTTGTGCGCCTATTTTTAAGCCAAGCACACGGGCTTTTTGGTTAGAAGATTTTGAAACCTTTGGCCTCCTCATAATTTAATTATAATAATAAATTACATGTTTTCCCCTCTAAATGGAATATATCACAAAAAGAAAAAAAAAAGTTGTTTATTTAACCATACTTTCCCCTCTTTTATTTCTTTTCTTTTTTTCATTTTTTTTTGAAAATTATTAAAGTTGTTTATATAGGTTTAAAATTGTCTTAAAAAGAAAAAAAGTAATAAAATTAAAAGCCACCCCCCTTCTTATTTATACCTAAAAATATAATATAAATAAATTATAAATAATAAAACATTATGCATTTCTCTCCCTCTCGTTTAGGGTAAGCGAAGGAAGAACTAGCGGCTATTATGCCTAAGGGTTCGAGGTTAATCCTGGCATTTAGACCGGGGGTAAAGTCGGTTGGGCCTGTGAATAAGAGTCAATTCCTCTTAAAAGTTAGGTCAGATGGCTAAAGCAAAGACATACTTGATTATTAGAACCAATTCACAAGAAGTAAAGTAAGATCTCTTTACGAATGGGTTCGGTTAACCTGGCAGACTTTGTGAGTACCGTGTTACAAGATGGCCGGCATGCTGAGAGCACAAATGAGCACCTGGGTTAGTCTTGAGGCCAAGCAACTGGCTATGGACCAAGGGCGTTTGAGTCGAGGTGGTCAATAGGTCAAGACGGTCAGTCAAATGCGAAGGCCTCTTAAAGTCCAAGGAAGCCCTTCAGAAGCCGAGTTGAGATGCAAGGTGGGAACGACAATACCTATCTAGCAAAAGTGTGTAGGATTCAAGGTGCCCACATGGGTCCACACTCGAGAACTGTAAAACAAGGCGGTGTCAAACTGTAAAAACAACCGACGAGGAGCCTAGTGACCTGAAAGTAGCATTGCATCACAGCAGTGGTCCAATGGAGGAAATTATTGCATCATGCAACCCAATCAAAGGCGACGACCATCTTATCAGTCGGGAGACTGATGCCGTCAAAGCATCTTGACTTGAGCGTCAAAAGGGTTAGCTTGGAAAAATATTTTTGGACCCCATCCCCTCATGTTCAAGTTTTATTGTGCAGGATATCGTTAACAACCATCCAGGTTGAATCTTTAACAAGATACGATTTCAAGGAAATATTTTTTTTCCAAGATATTAAGACAACACAATTGCAATTCTTTGCTGTTCGATATGCAATCCACCAGCATAATGGCCATGGCGAACTACAGCATGCTGCAATTGCTTCCTTCAAGATTATGTTTATGATGATATGCACCCATACAACCCCAGAGACGAAAACAAGCTACTCAAATTTACTTCTGGGAGTAACGATAACATGACAGTTATAATACGATACTACTGTGGTTGAGGGGATGATGTCGTTAGCATCTCATCCAAAATATACGCTATAGTAAACAATTGATATGCACCAGTATAGGAGGTACCGTTTATCGAAGTTTGGGTCCCACGTTTTGCACAGCCAGCCAATAGGATGCACTCTATCGAGCTGAGTATCCTCCTCTCTTGGACCGTTTCTTGAGCTCAGAGGCCAAGGACGTCAAATTCATGAGGCATGAAATCTTCACTTGGCTTGTAGTATTTATCCGGGCACCATAAGCTTAAGTTGGTAACTTGACTAGTGTAAAGGCATGCAAATCTTTCCACCTGCATTTCAATGTCATTCAAGAATTTCATTACCCAGAGGCACAGCAGAAATCCCAACACATACCTAATAACACCGAGCTATAAGGGCTCCTGCCGAATTTTGCGGCAAATAAAAGCATCTTAGCTATAATTACGCACAAGAAATGAGAAGTCCAAATACATGTGCTCTTCCCCTTGACACATTTACATATGGACCTGAAAAATTGGAGTGCTGTTAGTGAAGAGGCTCCCATATCCACCCAATGTGCAAGATGAGAAGTTGGATGGATGAATGATAGATATTAAATATCTATTTGAACCACTTGATGCAATCTCCAATATTCTTCAACCTAATTTCTAACCTCACCATTTAGTAGATATAAGAGCCACCATTATGATCTTCCCAATAGAAAGGCTCTCATACCAATCAAACGGCTAGGATTAGAAGTGAGATAAATGAATAGGGAAAATTAAATAACCATTTAAATCAGTTGATACAATGTCCGTCATTCATCCACCTAATTTCTAATCTTGACTGTTGGGTGAGTATCAGAGCCTCCACACTAATAGGACTATAATAGCTCGGGAAAATTTGGCATGAATCACAAGTGAAACGGCAGAGATGTAGCTAGAGCAAGCTTCCAGATATCATTGCTCTGCCACAAACACACCAGCAATAAAATCATCATTCCTTATTTAACATTTCAAACAGACATGATGCTTAAGAAGGCAAAAAGAAAGTTTCCAGAAATCAGTTAGTAACAAAGAGTGCTATCTGTATACACTTTACGTTGCCTCTCATTCAATGATTTTGTTGTGGTTCAATTTCTGAACTAAAAGTCCTATAGTGAGAGAAAGATTTCTGGATTAAATTTGATTTTATTTGGTTCAGAATCGTATAAGATCATCAGTTTGACCCCACTATGTTACTTTCTTTCCCTTTTTTGAGTTCTAGATGATGAGTCTTGTTCAATATCATTACTGGCTGTGACCTTATCAATATTGCACTTATTTGGTGATACATGTAAGTATTGAATGTCATAAAGGTAAATTGTTTTCATTGTGACCACATCAAATGTGAGCATATATTAAAATCTGACCATCAATTATCCTATACTTACATATTTGAAGTATTTTAATCAAATTTATCAAAATTAGGCCTTATGTCTCTCAAGGTCATAAAAAAGTACCTCCAAACTTCTAATCCATGGATATTTCACACATCTACAAAAACAATTTAGAGTTAGACTTTTTAAAAGTTTTATGTACATTTATAACATGTAGATTTATGATTCCAAAAGTGATGCACAACAAAAAAAAATGGTTAACATATATCGATTATATAGACAGATATATTACGATATATCACCGATATAGAAAAAAGTTGTGATTTATTCTCCAATATCAAAATCTCCCAACACCAATACAAATGGGCTGTTATTTTGATCCATGATCTGAATGTTAAAAGTTCAAATGACAAAAATAACATATCTAAACGTAGGAACAAAACAGGATGTGAGAGCCTTATGCACGATACTATCCTTTTCACCAGTTCTAGTTCTCATTTATATTTACTGTAAAATAATGCACTTGCTGCTGCCTTTGCTTCACTTCTTGTGCTTCAAGTTTGAAACCTACAGAAATTACTAGCACAATTATACAAGCTTTGGTCACAAACGTTATGAACTACAAAGGAAGCCTAACAGCCAAACAGATTTTTGAGCCACCTATCGAGCATGCGATGCTTAATAGTTATATTTGTCTTGTCCCTTGGAATGACTTTCCACATGAGAGAGACATATCTAAAGATGATCTTAATAGGCAAAATAAATCTTAGGCTGTGGCATGTGAAAGACATCAATAAGAAACTTTTCCAATAGTGGTACGGTTGATTATCATATCCTAAAGGCCGCAAGTTCAAAATATGGATATAGCCTCTTTCAAGCTCAATAAGGTTGCACGCAGCTTGACCATCCAAAGAATCTGCAATGCAAGAGTTTCGTGCGCTGGGCCAAGATCAAATGTATGAAAATATATCTGCCATGCAGAGAAAAGACTGCATACATCAAACTCTCCTATGAGCCTACAATATAGAATGTCTCGTATAGTTGGACAAAATTAAAGCTAGATTTATGACAAAAGTGACTATATGGCATAATAGGCAGACTATGCTGAATGGCCATATAAGCAGTGTAATTCAATCCACCAGATCAGGAACTAACCTGATGTGCAAAGCGAGAATTCTGATAGCCTGTCTTCATAAGTTGTCCCCAAACCTTGTGGAACTGACATTATTGATGGGAAAATGTCAATTGTGGAAAGTGAATTACTAAAATAATGTATAGATCTATCAAAAGATTATTGACAACCACAGATTTTGGCAGGGAATCATTCCATCAGAGTAACAGCTTGCATATTATCAGCATTTACAAATTACAACAGCACCGGTATAATAAATGCAAGGCACTTCTTACTTCTAAGGTTGAATTTGTCAACCGTTATTGAATTATACATAATATCACATAATATTTAATTTTCCTATTTAACAGATCTTGATCATTTCTAATGAAGGATGATTTTATTTAGGGCACAACATACGGGATTTGATAGATTTAAATTAGAATGTAATTAGGGAATGTTATAATGAAATTAGGTAATGATTGTCTTATTCAATGGAAGAGAAATCTCGATAGAGAGGCATTCAGACCAAAATACACCTTGTCATGGTATAAGAGCCTTGAAATAAAAATTTGTTTCAAGGTTTACCTTGTGTGTCATTTGTCTTTTGTTGGCTTTGACTTCAAATTCTGGCTTTTTGATTTCAAGTGAAACACAATACATTCTGGCAGCTTCGATTGGTGACCTAATTTGTTCCTAGAGTATCTTGCCTTCAATTTGGTGGATGAATTGATCATCAGGTTCAACTTCTTTGATGTTTCTTCTACCAACTCTCTCTTCAATTTCTTTGCACCTTGATTTCCCTATATTTGGTGGGCAACTATTTCTGTCTACTTCAATTTCTCTCGAATTGGTGGGCTTTGGTTCTGTCAAATTTGATATCTTGGCTTTGCAAGTGCTAGACAACTCTAAAGTCCACTTGGAATGATTTGGTAGTCCTTAGTAGTTCCCTACTTGACTGGGGGAAGTATTTCCTTTTCTTTGGCTTTCTGTGCATGATGGTATCAATTTTAAGACTGTTGTCAGATTCCTCTGTTATTTATCAAGTCCGGAGAAGACTTAAAACTTTGTTTTAATGGAAAAAATCACTTCTCCTGAATTTCAATTGAAAACGTTTTTAATGGGAAAGAACTTTGTAGTCATTTAGATAGATTATCTAAAGCCCCCACTCGAACAAGGGATATCGATTGATAGGAGAACAATGATACTGGAATTATGTCTGGGTTATTAGGTTCAATTTAACCACATATGATAAATAATCTTCGATCTCCTCTACTAATAAGAAAATAATGCCCGAAAATTTTAATAATTAAAATTGGAGATTGCCAACTACAAACAAATTAATCTCTCTATTGAATACTTCTATACTGAATTTCTAAATTTGTGAAGTGAATAAACTGAAATAGTTCATTCTCATATTACAAAGGTAGCACTAGTAGCACTTCAAAAAGTTCATTTTGAGAGCCCTAGGGAAAAGCTGATTATGAGACTGAGTTAAGTATTTAAGACTGCATAGGCTGGATAGCTAAATTGCGAACCTGTCCCATCCCTGTATGTATGCTTGGGAATTTCTATAACAACAGCAGCGTCGAGCCACACAGCATAGCATGATATAAGAGGCAATAGCATCTGAGATGGTTAATGTGACATATGTTGCTTAAGGAAAGGAAAATTCAAGTCTCAAACTCAATGTCACACTTATAAGAAATTTGGGTATATTGCAAAGAATTGCAATAAGAAATTCTAAAATTATTGCTAAAAGGAGGGGCATACTAATAAGGAATATAGCATACAGCCTTGGAATCAACAAGCTTAGGTTTTTCACATTGTTGTACAGCCCATTTCAGCTGCTTTTCAGGGCATCCCTACCAAAGACCAACCATTTGTAAGCACTCATTCATCTACTCTCACCCTTGAGATGAAACAACAGAGGATTGAATGATTGAGCCAACTTTTTCAGAATTAGGTCTAAAAGATAAGCTAAAATTTCTCATTTCTCCTTGGTTGATTGACGCAACATTAACTTATATGACAGGTAGCACAATGTGGTACCAAAACAATAATCTTGTGAAGTTGTATTTGAGGACTTAGGTGCAGATAAGATTGGGAATAATGTTAGGTAATTTGTTACGACTTTGGGACTTAGTCTTTCGATTTAGTAGTTTAGAGTCTCGCTGTACAATTACAGGGTGTTACCATCCCAGGCAGGATTTTATAGAAAATCCTTGTATATTAACGATTAGTCATTGTGCAATGTAAGAATGAGATACGTTGAATTGACATTGAAACTTTTGAGGATCTCATCATTACTGTGTGGTTAATAAAAGGAAGGATATGGAGAATCATTTGAATTGTCATCATACAGTGTTGATATTTTGCGGATGAAACTGGAGGGATTTCCTCGAATTGTTTTGCTTGACGTGGGACAAATAGTGTTGGGGTTAGTTACTGCCTTGTGGGTGACTCAATAAACAAGTCTTATCATCGGAGGTTTTGTAAAGAACAAATGACAAAATTCATTTGGTGGAGAGCAAAACCAGAAAGCAGTTTCCGGTCAACGGGAGGTTGACCGGCGGAGAACTAAAGACGGTCAATGCAGAGGTTGACTGGCGGATGGTATTTTCAGAGTGGAAAATGTTGGAGCACCTTTTCGGAGAGCAGAAACTGGTCAACAGAGTTGACCAGCTGATGGAGGCCAATGGCCAAGGAGCGGGACGGCCAATGATTCCCATTAGCAAGCACAGATTTGCCTTAAGGCAAAATGTCCGGTCAACAAGAAGGCAAATGGCAAGGGCAGATTTTGACCGGTTGAAATTTTGGTCAAACGGTTGACCGGCTGTGAAAACAAAATGACTGGTATATGCAGGATTTACCGGTTGGCCAAAATAAAAAATTTAACCATTTTGGAAGAAAGCAAAATGCCTAATTTGCCAGATTGGCAGGATTTGGCAAGAATACCAGTTTGGCATGAATGGATTTCCTGTTTGGAATCCAGTTGGGTCCATGGGTGCCAGCTCAAAAGATTTTCGGAGCGTGCGTAATCTTAGGGTACCGTTTATGCAGAGTATCTTCATATTGTTGGCAAGAACAGATTTTGTCTGGAATAGAATATTTGACGGATCAACAATATATATGCATACTGTAAATGGTGAAAAAAAAGATATAAGTGTGCGAGAGATTCAAGGGTGAAAAAAAAGAGAAGTGCACCACCAGTAAGAAAGAAGAGAGAAAAACAGAGAGTGTAAACGGAGAAGTGTTTTCTTATTTACCCTGGAGAGGTTTTTCCTTATTATTCTCGGATGTGTGACGGATACTCCATCTCGGCGATTTGTAACCAATCCTTCACAGTGGACTTGTAGTGAACCTTGTGTCCCATGGTTTTTCCCCTCAGTAGAGAAGAGGTTTCCACGTAAAATTTGTGTGTGCTTCTTCTTCCTCTTTTCCTTCACTGTGTGTAACGTGGTGTCGTTCTGTCCGACTGGCCTTTTGCCCCAACAAATAGCTGAACTTCCTCATATGAACCATGGTGTAAATCATGATAAAGTGAGTTTAAGTTATTGTTAATTTTCAAATAAAATTTTAAGTACATAAAATACCATTATTAATCTTGATGGTACATTTTTAAGTGCATTAGACTTGTATTCTCATATACATTTGTTGTGGTGTATTATTATTCGTGAGGTGCATTAGGTGATGACAATGAAGTGTGGTTGACAATGTTATCAAAGTGAGATTATGTTGATGATGCATGGGTTGCTAATTTGTGATTAAATGACATCCAGAACACTACATTTCTGTTGAGGTACGATCATTACAAGTTTTATTTAAATCTTTTGGTCTGACTAATACCCCTAAAATCAAATTGATTATGACAAACCGAGTGTGGACATCCAATCTAGACCATTTTCTTGTAGTCTATAGCAATTATATTTTGATTTACTCCAAGAATACTTCAGAGCATAAGGAACATCTTTTGTGATGCAAGAAAGGGGGAAAGTAAGGGAGGGGAAGGAGAACAAAAGCAGGAGAGATAGAACGAAAACAGAGATCAGAGAGAGCGGTATAGATCAGAACAAGAGGAGACCAAAAGGGAGAGAGAAAGGAAAGCACAATTACTCAATATTTCATTCAATTCATCAAGCATATCTCAAACAATAGAGTTTAAAGTTCTTATATAGAGAAACCTCAATCATAGCATAATTTAAAAATAAATATAATTTTATAATTAAATATAATATAACTTTCTAAAGTAATCTCTTCTAATTTTAATTGTACTTTAGAGACTCTAAGCAGTAATTTGTCAATTTAAAGTGTGAATTCTAACTTGAGAAAGTAGCATCATTGAGATAGGTCATATCTAGTCTAGAAGATATAAGTAGTTGGATATTGTCAAAGATTTATACAGAGACTCTCCAACTTTGCTACTCTATTGACCAAGCCAGCACAGAAAGATGCAAGGTTTGCATGGACAGAACAGTACAAACAAAGTTTTCAAAAGTCAAAGAAAAGACTAGTTTTGGTACCAAACTTAGAGGGATCATTGTGTTTCAATACAACACGAGATGGTGATTACTTATGGGTCTAGACATTTGAAGACTTACAAGTGAAAATGTCCGACCCACGATTTGGAGCTTGCAGTCAAAATCTTCACCTTGCCAATTTGGCAATATTGTGTCTGTCATGACTTAGTTATATAAACAAACAAACAAACATACATACATACATATATATATATACACACACATACACATACATATATACACATATATCTTCATACCATTAAAGTTTGAAATATTTATCTTCACAGAAGAAGTTCAATACGAGGCAGAGACACCGGATGAATTTGCTAGAAAATTCCGACCATGGAATCTAATATTAGCCATAAAAATGCTGAAGTAATAGCCGACGCCCTAACTTGAAAGTCAGATGGGCTGGTCTTACATATGATGAAGAAAGAGTGGAAGAGACTTGAGAACATGATGGTAAATGAAGGACAAACATTAGAGAGAAAGTGATAAACTTTAACAGGAATTGATTCCTAAGCCAAAAAATGAAGGAACATCACGATGGATTTTATAGCCAAGGACACCTCAAGGCTATTATTCTATTTGGGTGATTATGAACCGATTGACAAAATCAGCTCACTTTGTATCAATAAAGGCAAATTTCCTACTCAATGAACTGGTCACGCTCTATATTGACAAAATCATAAGATTGCATGGAGTGTTTGTTACCATTATTTCAGATCAAGATCTGACGCTTGTATCAAGGTTTTGGAGAGGTTTGCAGTGAAAAAGGGGATAAACAAAGATTCAATATTACTTTACACCATCAGACTGACAATCAAACGAAGAAAACAATTAAAATTCTAGGACATGCTTAAATTATCAATGTCACATTTGGGAGGTGATTGGGACGCTTATCCATCTTTGGCTGAATTTGCTTATAATTACAGTTTTCAATCAAGCCTAGACAGATTGAGGCTTTATAAGGCAAAAGTGCAACACACCTATTAGTTGGGAAGAGGTTTGAGATAGGAAGGTTATGGTGCCTATGCTCATCTAAGAGATTACAAAGAAGGTTGCACTTATTCAGGATCAACTATGAGTAGCTCAGAGCAGACAGAAGAGTTATAAAAATAAGAGAAGGGATCACGCGATTGTGTTTTTGACTCGATGTTTCTTAAAGTCTCTCCATCTAAAGGATTATGAGATTCGCGTTGACAGACAAGCTCAGTTTAAAATTTATTGTGTCATTTGAAGTGCTCGAACAGATTGACGAGGCGGCTTATAGATTGATCATACATCCTATTTTAATGGATTTTCACGATGTTCACAACGTACTCCACGTGTTATTCTTGAGGAAGTAAGTTCATGATCCCTCCCACATAATTGAATTAGAGCTGTTACCAATTCAAGAAAAGTTATCTTATGTTGAGATGCTAGTTGGGGTAGTGGGTCATAGAGATTAGGTCCTCTGTTTCCAGGTAACACTGGTCAAAGTTCATTGGGATCATCACATAGAGGAAGCAAATTGAGAACCGGAGAAGATGATTCCAATGTACAGAGAATCAAAGAATCAAAGAGTCCTCATCTATTTGAACCATAAGAAGATGATTTCAAGGACAAAATTTTATCAATGGAGTTGATATTGTGACATCATGGATTCAGTGTTATTTGAATCATGTTGAGTATAATTTTGGAGTATTAATTTGGTTTATATTTAATCACCGCATCTTAGGTGCATTTGGAGACATGCTTAGAATATAATTTCTTCAAACAAGAGGTTTAAATGTCACAGAAATTATTATTCTGCAGTTTACGGAAATTTTAGTGGACCCATAGGAATTATTAGCAAACACCTAATAAGTACCTAAACTAATAATCAATTTAACATTGGGTAAAATTCCAATTAAATTAAGCTTGATCGGCTGGTTTGAGGAGCATGTGCTTACAGGGTTGCTACTTGGTTAGATGTCGAATGAGATTAACATAAGGGAACACGTGGTGGTTGGGTGTCTAAGTGGATATGCGTAAGGTATTTGGTCCTCCATTTTTGTGCTGCCATTTTCCTCTTCAGCACCTGAGAGGCTCTAGCAAGAAGAAGGAGAAATAGGGAGAGGAAGAAGAAAGAAAAGAGAATAAAAATGGGGAATTTACAGTGGGTAAATTTATGAAAGTAATCTATACCTTTGATTCCTTAATTTTGCTCTATTATTTCTATAATTTCATATTCTTCATTCAGATTTGGTGAGAATTAATTTAGGAGAAATTTTGGCAATAGATAATTATGGAAATTCTTTGTAGTATCACGGAATTCTCCTTGCCTTGAGCAATGTACTAATCTTTTAAATCTGATACCAATAGGTATCATCCCCTGAAAACAACATTTTCTTTTGGATTTTCCTTTATGACTTTGATTCTGCAATGGGCAAAAAACCTTAAGGAGCAATGCCACATGGAGGTAGAATGCCCACAAGTCATGAACTTCTTTTTCTCCAAAGAAGCAATTACAATTTCTCTTAGTCTAGCAAGTGAGGTAAGACAGAGGACACAAGAGTTATCCGGAATTATCGGGCATAAGACAATAGAAACCATGCACCAAAATAAAAGAGCTCGCTGCACCCATAAGTAAATATTTCCTAAGCATATACCATTATACCTACAATGATTGATTATATTATAACTATCTATAATAGAAGGGAGCATTTATCTATTTGTAACCATAAAAACCGATATCCAGAACTCCCATTAATAGAAAACAGAACCTCCTATAGTGTACATATGTAATCCCCCTTGATTTCACTTGTTTCAACTCACACTTTATAAATTGCTTTGGTACAAAATAAGAAACTCTACAATCAAGACCAAAAAATTGGGATTACATGTTAAAATTTTCTTGGAATAGTGAGAGTTGGAATTCAAATATTCATTAATTTTGCTGAGACATATGTGATGAATTAATCAAGTTTAGAGATAATACAATTGAGAAGTTAGAATAATTTATGTTGGAATTCATAATTGTTGGGTGGAACATGATATTTCAAAAAATTGTAGAAAAACATATATGAAGAAAAAATGTAATTTATGTGAGAAATTGTGGGAAATTTCTTGTATGACATGAGTATAAAAGATAGGTGCGTACAAATTTTTACATGTTAAATTTATAGCAATACGTCGGGCATGTTGGCTGAGAGATGTTGATTAAAATTAAAGGTGAATTTGTGTAAATTGGTGGGAAAACATAATTTTATATGTCATGGAGGAACTGTATAGAAATAAGAAAAAATTTTGAGAATGTTAACATACATAGTTTTTAGGTAAATACTACATGAAAAATTTGTGTTACTTTAGAGATTATCTGTAATACTATGTGATATATTGAATTTTGTGGAAATCAGAAAGTTAGTGAAATAGAAATATGCATTTAGTGGCTATAAAATTGTTACCTGAGGTTTTTGGAATAGGAATGATAATATTGATGTATGCTCTTAATGTGGCCAATGTCAAGTAAATGAATTGAATATTCTATGCCCTCTATTGTGATGGTGCTCCTGATTTTATAGAAATCAAAAGACTAGTTACAAAGCTGAGAATCACCCATCTAATTAATTTGTGCCTAAACTAAGAAAGCTATAATTATAATATATTTATGGTATATTACACCATAAATAGGTAGATTTCCTTCCTTGCTTGCATCTTTCTTCAAATGGATACTAGTCAATCAAGAAGTAGCAATTTTCTCACAAGGAATTGATGTCGCCTCTGTATCATCGACTTTATAAACACATCGACAATTTGTAAATCACTAAAGATATGAGGAAGAGAAAATATACTATTATTAAATGCTTCCCGTATGTAATGACAATCCACATTGATATACTTTCTGTGCTCATGATAAACAGGATTAGCAACGATTTAAACTGCACTAATATTATCATCCTAGAGAGGGGCGGGATTAGATTGGGAAATCCAATCTCCTCCAAAAGCTCATGAAGCTAAACAATCTTAGAACAGGCAACAGACATCTCACAATATTCACATTAAGTAGAGGATTTGGAAACTCGCTCCAATTTCTTACATTTCCAAGAGATCAGAGAATTTCCACAAAAAATACACTAATCTATGACAGACCGTTGTGCATCTAGGCATTCGCATCACTATAGCCCACCAGCTGAAGAGAACAGACTATGAGTGTCCCATGAAGATAATGAATGATGCGACAAACAGTAACTAAATGTATTTGATGAGGTAACTGCATAAATTGGCCAATTTGCTGTATAGCAAAGGAAATATCAAGCCTACTAATAGCTAAATAGTTCAGACTGCCCGCTAACCATCGGAATACAGTAGGGTTGGAAAGGAAATTGCCCTCATCACTACGATATTTAACATTGATTTCTAGAGGGATATCCACCGGAGAGGTATCTTAAAGGCCAGCAAAACCAATCAAATCCTAAGTGTATTTATACCGATCTAAGAAAATACCTATAGAATGCGTATAAACTTCTAACCCCAAGAAGTACGTAAGATGGCCAAGATTATTCATATGAAACAAGACGCAAAGATGCTGTTGCAAATGAGTGATCAAGGAAGAATCCATCCTAGTTGTAAAAATATCATCAATATAAACAAGAATAAGAACAATACATGTAGATCACTTGCAAAAGAACAGAGATGGGTCATACCGATTTTGCTTTAATGAGAAACAAAGCAATGTAGAACAGAATTTATTAAACTATGCCTAAGGAGCTTGTTTCAACCCATATAAAGATCTCTTCCATTTTGCGTGCATCCAAAGAACTAAAGAAAAGTAGGCTAGGTGGCAGAGTTATATAAATCTCCTCTTTGAGATCACCATGAATAAACGTAGTTTTAACATCCATTTGATGAATGGGTGATCCCTTCGAGGCAACAATAGAGATGATTGTGCATACAATGATCATCTTGGCAACAAGAGCAAATACCTCTTCATAATTCACTCCATATTCATCAATAACCAAAGGCAACCAAGCGAGGCTTATAGCGATTAATAGTTCCGAACCAACCTTGATAGAGTATACACATTTACAACCCATGGCACTAATACGAGGACAATGAACATCCTACGTATGATTCTCCTAAAGGTCCTGAATTTGTTCTATCCTTACCTCTTGCCAACATGCTTGCATAACAACCTTAAAGTAGCAGGAGGGAATGGGAATAGAATTCAAATTAGGATAAGAAGATGTTGCTAAAAATCTATATTGATTAAGAGGATGAGAGTTTCAGGTAGATCGTCGTAGACTAGGTTCAGAAGCTAAAATATCCACAAGAGGACGAGTCTAATAAGGCTTAGATGACGAGTCCAGCTCAAGAGGGGTCGCAATTGGTTGTCGTTGATACACAAGTCATGGTTTGTATCAATCAATAGTATAACAAGATCATCAAAATTAGGAAGAGTATATGTCTTAGTTAATGACTGAACAAGCATAGAAAATAAGATTAGTTTTAAAAGAATACAACAATACATGAAATACAAAATTTTTGAGAGCGATAATTTGTGACGTTCATTAGGGGGTAAATGAACAAAACAAACATAACAACAGGTGTGCAAATCAATGAATCTAGGATGCCACGCAATAAAGATGATAGTATTGAGTATCGAAGTTTAATGGTTTTAAGGGCAGTCTATTAAATAAATAAGTTGTCATGGACAAGGCTTCAACCCAAAATCAAGACGAAACAAAGAAATCAAGTAATACTATTTGAGTAATATCTAAAAGGTTATGATTCTTATGTTCAACAACACCATTTTGTTGATGTGTATAAGGGCATGAGCACTAAGAAGCAATGCCTTTTTATTGGACGAAAGTATGAAACTTGTGAGACATATATTCTCCACCAAAATCAAACTATAATATTTTATTCTTAAAGTGAATTGTGTTTTAACAAAGGCCACGAATTTTTAAAATACAAAAAATACCTCAAATTTAGAGTGAAGGAAAAAAAAACCAAATATACTTATTGTAATCATCAATAAAGTCACAAAATATTTATAGCTAGCATGAAATATAATAGGAGCAATTCCCCCCCACCCCACATCATAGTGAATCAGATCAAAGTAGCTTGTAGCATGACTACCAAAAGAAGGAGATGAAAGAGTTTTCACTCTCATCTAATTTGTATGTAAAGCTATCTAAAGAAAGACAAGATGAAAATTGGCTTTTATTGCCTAAAAAACCTGGGTTTATCAAATGAAATAGAACAATAGGGTTAGGAAAATCCAAACGTTTGTGTCATACTTCACCCTGATTACTCAAAGTAGTACAGACTAAAAAAATAAAATTAGGAATGGAGAAATGCAAAGAAAACAAGTATCCGACTTTAGGCCCCTTCGCAAGTATCTTTCCCAATATCTAACCCTTCATAAGATAACTATCACTAAAAAATTAAACATTACAGTTATTGTCAACCAGTTGGCCTATAGAAATGAAACTAGTTGAAAATTCAAGAGATACAAAAAAGATTCTTAATGGAAAAATTAACATCTCCAATAGCATAAATAGGTAAACGAGTGTCATTAGCAATCTGAATTTGAGATAACCCATAATATGTCCAAATATTGTAGAAAGTATCAAGCGAGCTTAGTCCATATGATTTGATGACTCTGAATCAATAAGCCAAGATAAAGATAATGAAGTATCGTTACCTTGAAGTCCTACAACTAAAGGCCAAAATGATCATTTGTTGAACAATGGCAAGAGTAAGGGCATATTGATCACTTGGAGTAGTAGTTGACATAGTAGAAGAGAGGGCGATTGAACCTTGATCAACTACAGCTTAACAAGTGTTAGCTTGTCAATGTTGAGGATGAGTAAGATTTTCCTTTTATAATATGTCCTAACTTTTTGTAGTAATTACAAGATTTCTTTGCACAATTTATAGAAATATGCCCACATTCGTTGCAACTGAAATATTAAAACTTCATCATATCTCTACCCTTGCCTTTTCCATGAGTCGTATATGCTACAGCATGAGATGACATGCCATTTTAATGAAAAGAGACCTATGTGGAAAGACGTTACTCCTCCCGAAGCAACTCCCCAAAACACACATCCAAAGATGGAGAGGGGACACGATTGACCAGATTTGAGAGAGTGGCCTCGAATTCATGCCTAAGCTTCATCAAGAATTAATCTCATTTGCATTGTTCATGAACTTCCTGAACAACAGTGAGGGATTCAACAGATACATTGGCATAAATCATATTCGTAAATTCTATCCATAAGTTTTGAAACCTACAGAAATAATCTTGAGTAAAAAGATCTCCCTATTCATAATGAGATATTTCATATTTCAATTGAAAACGTCAAACAATATTCTCATGATGATATATTTTTTTCAGATATTTCCACATACTAATAGTAATTTTATATGTTCTCGGGTTAAGAAAAACAAGGGGGTCAACGGATCCCAAAATCCAAATCATCACTCGGACATCACTCGGCATCAATGGCTCATTTTGTCTCCAAAAACTTCCCATGTCCAAGAAGTCAAGATGGCCAGGTAGCCTAACATACCAGACTCAAATGGTCCACATTAGAGAAACATGTGGCAAAGAGTAACAGAAGGATAAGCAACCTCCTATCACCTCAGTACTAGAGAAATTTTAGACGAATTTCAAATCTTCCATGGTCATTCCCAAACTCATGTAGAAGCTTTGTATCAACAAAAGTCACAAGTCTAAATATATGGAGTCCGCGCACTAGTTCACCAATTCTAGCCACTAAGTCCTGATCTGCCCTTCTCCTCACCAGTTCACTTGATGAGGAGTTGAGGTTGTGGAAGACGATGAAGATGTGCTAGAGCGCACCAATCTCCTAGGGTACAAAAATATTGGTGAGCTGCCAATAAACTCCAATCACTCTCCCATAGGCGCTGGAACAATGGGAAACACCAGCAAAAATTGATATCAAGTTGGCTAGGAAAATCGCAATCCCACACACCCACAAGAACTAGAATCACCACAATGAGATCATACTAAATCACCTCAACAAAGTCGGCCAACCACATCCAAGAGGTAACCAAGAACACCAAGAAATGCCGAAAAAAATTTTCAAATTTTAGTATCCTATCTCTGATACCATTTCAAGTAAATGAATTGAATACTCAATGCCCTCTTTATTATAGAAATCAATCAATGTATTACAAGGCTGAGATTCAGCCATCTAATTAATTTGTGCCTAAGCTAGGAAAGCTATAATTACAATATATTTATAATATATTACAACATAAACAAGCATATTTCCTTGCTAACAGCCAAGAGGTAAGATTGAAATAGGTGAACGATAATTTCGATAACTTTGACAGAATTCAATGGATCCTATGATAAGGTGGTGTTAAGAGTAAAATTTAGGTTAACATGAAAATAGTTAGTAAGTTATCATGTTTGTTGGTATTTTCCTAGCTCTTTGCACTTGTGTTGGCATTTCTTACATTATTGTACATCCTTTGGCCTGTTGGAATTGTTATTCATAGAGGAATATGATAAAGGACTGCATTGAGAACATAACTAAAAATATAGGTGTATGAACCCCAAATATTCTCTGCTATAAGTCTAGCATAGTACGATATGCAATCTGTACTCCATAGACAAGTGAAGGAAAACGTGTGAATGCAATAGGGAATACAAGAAGATGGAACCCATAGAACTTATTGTAGTCCACATTATTCGGTTTTGAGTCTATTCTGGTAATCTCAAGGATGTGGTTATGTGATTGATTATTTTTCATGTGGAACCATTGTGTTTTAATATTTGGGTTATCAAGCGTAGCATAGGTTATGACATTTCTTACAACGGATGCTAGAGACTCTTGGTATTGCCCTAGGGGCGGTAGAGTAGCGTTCTATTTTTTTATTGATTGACTTATCCGCCAATAGGGACATTTTGTCCCATTTTGATAAATTGAGATCTTGATTTTATTATGAGTATGCGGAAATCTCGAAATTCCTTGTCTTATGTATTATACTTATCATATTGTACTACTTGTCCTTTCAGGGGAGACTTCATGTTGCTATTCTTGAAGGCCTTGTGGAGTGGTGTTCACAGCTCTAAGTTAGGTGTGACAGCCTCATATGGATGTTTTTAATTGCTGTTATTGAGTTTTATATACTTTGTTTTAGATATTAGATGTGTTGTCTGCCTGTAATAATAATAAAATGTAATGTTGAGACTATTCTATATTAGTATTTAATCCTTATTGCATACTAGAGATGAGTATATTTAGTGATTTGGGATGTTGTTTCAAATGGATGATGTTAATTAATTGGGTTGGAACTTCATTATCCAGACATTTTATAGTTGACTATCCGAATCACAACATACTAGGTCATTATATGATATTCGTAAGCTTATTTAGGTTGCTAATAAAAGTCATCTTCCAATCATTGTGGTCAGAAATTTAGCACTTTTCTAAGCAATGTTATTCCAATCATTAGAATTTTGTATTAGTTTGAATTTTGTTTGACAATTTGCCAAAAACAATAGTAAAATTCACCTTAATTGTAATGATTGTCTTGTATAAGATCAAGAGTAGGGAAAATTTATTGCCAAGGGGCCTAAAGTGAGAAGTTTATTTCCACTCCAATTTTATACTCATAATATTATTTCTTTAGCCCATATTGTTATTACTAATTATAGTATTATTTAGCATAAGAAATTGGGCCACCCTAATTTTATCATTTTGACTCATCTTATAAAATACGATTCTTTAAGAAATAAAGTTCTATCTTCATCTTTTGATATGTTATCTTATTGTGCTTCTTGTAAATTTGGCAAAAGTAAAGCTTTTCCTTTCCTTGGCATAGTAGTTGTGCCTCCATAAGTTTTAAGATAGTTCACACCCATGTGTGGGGCATGAGCAAGGTCACATGGCATGCTCAATACAAGTATTTTGTTACATTTATTAATAACTACAGTCGTTTTATTTAGGTATACTTTCTACGTTTGAAAGCTGAATTGCTTTTCACTTTTCAAGCTTTCATTACTTCCATCAATTTTACTGAGACACAATTTTTCACATGTATTAAGATTTGAATCTTAAACTCTTGAGGGAAACATATGTTGAATAACTTCCAAGTTTATCTAAATAAAAAGGATATTGTTTATCAATGTTCTTTTCCCTACACTTTGCAACAAAATGGGCTAGCAAATTATAAAAATCGTCATCCTTTAGATGTTTATACCTTGTTGATTGAATCTTTGTAGCCTAGAAAATTTAGGGTCAAAGCCTTTTTTCTACATCAGTTTATTTGATTAATTGCTTGCCCTCACAAAATTTAAATTGATTCTATATTCTAATTTGTTTGGAGTTACTTCTCATTATCACTTTCTATAGGCATTTTTTTGTACGCATTTCATTCACTTACCCTTAGTTGAACATCACAAGCTTACTAATCAAGCTGCTACATGTGCATTTCTAGGGTATAGTGCAACTCAAAGGGTTTTCATGTTATAAAGTGGATGCCAATAAGCTATATAGTTCTAGTCGTATGATCTTTTTTGAAAATCAATATTTCTTCCAACTCTATGTCATCCATGATTCCACTTTAGTTAATCTTCCTACTTTTGATAACATCATGAACTATTGAACGATTTAAACCAGGTATAGTGCATCAAAGACATCACCCAATGCCACTTCCTGACAATGACCTGCCGCCCGATTTCGTTGCACCCGAACCTCGGCAGTTAACACAAATAACTTGACCACCCGATAGGTTCAGTTTCTCCCATAAAGCTCTTTAAGCAACTCTAGATATTATTTCTGTACCACCGTCCTACTCTCAAGCATCTACTCAAGTATGTAAGCAGCAAACCATACAACAAGAGCTTCATGTACTTCAGGACAATCATACCTGAAATATAGTACTGTATCCTAATATGATAAAACCTATTAGATGCAAATAGGTTTAAACTATCGAACTAGGATCTAATGGTACTATAGACATTATAGGACACATCTGGTGGATATTGAGAATCGATAGGAATATAGACTTGATTATGATAAGAATTACGCACCTGTAACCAAATTCGCCAATGTCAAACTAATATTACTATTAATGCCTAGAAAGGTTGGTCTATTTAACAAATTGATATAAAAAATATATTTCTACAAAGGGATCTCAAGAAGAAATCTCTGTAACTCCTGACATGTTGAATCGCTTCACTAAGAAGATTTGTCAATTAAAGTGGCCTGATTAAAAGAGACACTGCTTGTATAGTTTGAGAAATTTCACACCACTCTTTTCAATTTTGAATTTATTCAGCCAATATGATTCCTCTACTGGGATTTTTTAGCTCTTATATATATTAATATTGTCATAATTGGGTTTCATCCTCAATTGATTAGGCATCTATAATGAACATCTGAAGGCTTCATTTCACATGAAAAATCTTATGTGCTTATTTCATGGAAGAGTAAGAAGCAATACTGTGCCTCGATGTCCTCCATTGAGTCTAAGAAGCAATACTGTGTTTCGAAGTCCTCCATCGAGTGTGAGTATCATGATATGTCCTCACTTGCTCTGGGATAGTGTCGCTTAAGGGTCAATGAGGCGAAAGCTCCAACCTATGCCTCTTCATACTAATAACCCTAGTGCTATTCAATTGCCTCTAATCCGATCTTTCATGAACACATATCAAAATAGATTGTTACTTTATTTGTAAAGCATTTGATCAACATGTGATTACTCACCTACAAATATCCACCAACCATCAAACATCAAATATATTTACCAAGGCTTTACTATGACAACATCAGTTCATGATTCACAAATTGATATTTCTTCATTAACGAGCACCAATTTAAAAGAGAATGTCAAACGTTACTAAATCCTATGCAATATCACATAATATTTAATTTCCTTGTTTAGCATATCTTGATTATTTATAACTATGGATGATTTTGTTTAGGATTGTAATTATAGAATTTGATAGATTGTAATAGGAATGTAGTCAGGGGATGTTAGAATGTAACTGGGAAATGCTTTCCTTATTTAGTAGAGGAGAACTCTCAATGGTTGGACATCTAGACCAAAACACATTTTGTCCAAATTATGATCAACTATGGCTGAAACATTGTAAAGCATTGGGTCAAACTTTCCCAACATAATATTTCCATCAATCCAAATATTTCATAAAGCACATTATGAAACAAATAACTAAACATAGAAGTACATAAGCTGTTCCATAATAGACCACATAATAATATGAAACGGTACGTCTAAAAAGAGAAGCTTTAAACGAACAACCAAATCCAATAAAATTATAGAGTTCCCTCGAGCCAGGATAACAGTCTTGTACCAGAAACCTATACCAAGAAATTAATTTCTTCCTTTAAAGCTTAAAACATAGGTGCCCAAGCAAGTTTCTAACCTTTTGGTGCAATTCACATTGAGCTTGTTGGTGAGCACGTCGAGCTTGCTCTCCTATAGCCTGAATATTACATGAATTTAAAAAGAGATTTTCAACCAAACGTTCAACATCTATTTCATTAAATAACCATCCAAGTAAAAGGAATGTAATTATGCAACCGAGTAGAAAATTGGAAAACCATGCAAGAATCAAAGGCATTTATTGTCAAAATTTTGCAATGTAAGAATGGCAACCAATAACATTAATCACGTAATGAAATATCAGAAGATATGCAAAATCTAAGCTAACATATATCAATATCGAACCTCCTGATATCGCGATAAAATCATAAGCTAACATATATCAATATCGAACCTCCTGATATCGCGATAAAATCATGATATATCACCATATCAACTGATATACTCAATATTGACCGATATTTCTTAGTCATGTTATGATTTTCAAAAAGAGAATTGTATCTATTATGTCTTGTACCGATATATAATGCCTAACATAATTGGTACCAATATAGTTACAACCAATACTGACATTTTCATACACACACTCAATACAAATATGGTACACTCCAACAAATGGAATGAAGTCCATTAGTATTCTTTCACAAACCCATCTAATTGTCAAATGCAACTAGACAAAGACCAACCTGGCAAAGTAAAAAAGGCAGACATAAGAATACTTTACCAACGAGACTAATGGAAGGCAAACACAAACCTAATTGAGCATGTAAGACCCATCTGGGTGGTTAATTGGGGAAAATTGAAACTACCCCAAAGGAACTCAAAAGTAAGAATCCTAAATCATCAAAAGGAACTCAACTCACTCTTTTATTTGGGGGGAGGGGGGGAATTATGCCTTAGCATTTGTTTGACTCTTAATCATATGTGGGAGGCTATGCCATGAGCAAATTACATTGAACACATATGAAGTACCATCGGTGGAGTGTCTATGCCATAAGAAAAGGTCCAAGGTTTACTTCTTGGACTGATTTGTGAGCAGTATCAGTTTTTGAAAGCAAAACCATTTTCAGAATGGGTGCTTTAAATATTCCCTTAAAATGTTCTCTTCAAAAACCTAGATCACATGAACAAAACATCCTCTCAGTATATATATTTATTTTTGCCATGTGAATCTTCATTAGCCAATTTGGACAACTGGACAAAAGTTTGATCATGTGATCACTTGTGCTCATGTTGTTTGGGATTTAGATGAAGTAAAATACCAAATAAAAGTTTGGGACTAAATTGAAGAGAATGAAAGATATCACAAGCCCTTGAGGAAAAAAGGATTAAAAAGTATAAATGGGTCTCAAAAAACAAGAATTCCTGCTGGGCCATCATCCTTTTTAGGCTCATTTGGATTCTTGTTAGCTAGAATTTCTGGATTTTTCCTCCACAGAGATAAGGAGCTAAAAGAACTACCAATTTTTAACCGCTAATTAAAAAAGAGGATGACTAGTTAGGGAGTCAAGTGAGCTTAGTGGGCGTTAAACCCTCACGATTTCCAACTACATCAAATGATTTTTCAAGTAAGTCAAAACTTTCTAGTCCATAGAATGTCAGAAAGTAAGTAAAAATGGAAACAGTCTCCCTATAGGCATAAGGTTTCATAAATCTAACTCTTATTAGACCCTATGATGTGGGATCCTCCTATACCAAGCCATCCATTTTCAAAAAAAAAATAAATAAATAAGTCTAACAAACCTCTAAATCTCCTATTTCAGATTCTAACTTTTCCTTCTGGTCAATGTTCAGATGTTCAAACCTGCATCATTCAAGTTTTGAGCTGAAATCAGCATCAGCAAGGATAAAATTCAGAAGTTGAAAAAAGTGCAGGAAGATACAAGAATACAAGACATTATCAGAAGTAATCAACACAAAAGAAAGTGAAAGTAACCTTAGGATTACTTCACTTGTTAGAAAGAGCTACCAGTCCTTCTGTATTAGACATTCACTAGTAATTATCTTCAATAGAAGCAAAATTAAACTCCCAATCAACCACTGATCTTCAAAATGGGCAAGCCACATACTGAAGAATTGGATATTATACATGATGTCATCCCGGATTTGCTAAACTACAGCCATAATCTTGATCTAAACATAAAACCAACATGGCACAAGCAGCAAATTCTTTGTAGAAGATAAATCTTTCTAGACTGCAGTTGGCAGGAAATAAAAAAGCTGTGGCGGGCATAACCATGCCATTGACACAAAATAGATGTCAGGATAACGAAATCAAATATAAAGTTTTGGACACTAGGGCTAAATACAAAGGTGACACCGTGATATGCAATATGAATGCCAATGTGTAATCATGATTGCCATGACACAGAATATGTCGAGATAACAAAAGCAAATATATAGTCTTATATACTAGGCCTGAATACAAAGGAAACTCTATGAATGAATTATGAACCTCGATGTGTGATTATTAATCATAGCAAACTGGCAACATGGATTTTCCCTGTTTGAAGTGTACACAAGTTAGGGATTTGTCAGCAAGTATTATACTTACTTAAGAGACCACTTCATGTGATGTAGTTTGTCTTCAATGCGATCACGCTCACATCTCAATGATCGAAGTAGCTACAAGTTACAGAAGTGTAAGTTGCCAGCCAATACAGAACATTTCCTATCCAAGATGGCAGTAATAGAGAAAAATGTGATATGATACGCAACACAGCTACACTAAGTCCAAATGGCCAAAACAAAAGAGGAAGGGAGGATCCTTTATAACTGACATTCAGAAAGGCAAACTTGTTAACAATCTGTTTGCGTGAACCAAAATCGAATAGGCCCATATTGTAATCCTGCTATGAGATTCTTAGCCAATACATTAAAGTATACTCTAGAAGCAGCAGTCATACAATCAACTAATGAGGCATCCTATAGATTTTTTTTATTATTTTACTATATCGTAGAGATGATTTCTAAAATTTTATAGTTTTAATAATCTCTAAAAAATGTTATATTTACATTCCATTACTTTCTTATTTTAGGTCTTTAATTTGGAAATTATGTGAATTTCCTAATTAACCTATGAATAAGTTATCTTTATATAAGAACACTAATTTTATTATTTGAACAGTTATTGATGAATTAAATTATTATTGAAAGAATTGCATTTCTCATTCTCCCCTCTTGGTTGCGTCTCTTCCCTTCCACCCTCCTTAGGCTTCTTCTCCACTTCTCTTCCCCTTCCTTTCCTTCACTACAACAAATTTTGTGGCCCTGTTCATAAATTGAACACCTGTGCCACTAGTTTTCACCCTACACACAAAGCCGAGAACTTAGTTACTTATAAAGGAAATCTCAACCCACCAAAGGATCCTTTTTTAGCCCCAGATGAGCCTAATATTGAGACGTTCTCGACTTCTAAACAATTACCTATCCTACCAACACATAATAATAAAATTAATGCTAATTTATATGAGAAGATTATGTTCACCAGTGGTAGAGATGTTCAATGATTTCCTTTTCTTTGGGTAGGCCAACCAAGTTTAGAGTGTTCATAGATCAACCTATTGCAACAAATGCTCATCAAAAAGCATTTTTTACTTACCGAGTAGGGGATTTTGGTTTATAGAGGCACTCCACCAACTAGATCAAGATTTATTTGAGTTCTGACGAAGTCAACAAGATTGACCATAACCTAAATTGAGTTCCTCCCACCCGGTGGGAGTTGGTGGCACCATCTAATTCCAGCTACAACTTATACAGGTCTACAAACGTTGGAGGACGACTGCATGGACACTTGTGGATGGGAAATTCGCGATAGGAACATTAAAATTCTTACTCAACAAGATCGAGATCCTTCCATCCCAATAAATTTGATAAAGATATCGTGTACATTAGATTTAGTAGTTTATTTTATCAAATTTGTTACCATAATATTTGATAATTTCTTAAATTTCATAATTTTGATAATATTTAGGATACCTATGAATATTATATCTAGGAAATTATGTTTATATTTTAGTTAATCTAGTAGTAGCATGCCTCCACCTGAGTACTCTAAATTTATTATTTGAGTACATTATTGATGAATAACTAAATCAATATAAAAAAATTATATAATAATATGTTTAACAAGCTATTATAATATAACAACAATGATATAACTCAACAAATTAAGGCAAAACATTAATACATCAAAAATTTTTTCTATATATACCAACCAACATTTACACTTTGACTTTACCAACTTACACTTTATAATTGCCAAAAGATACAGAATATAAGCAAAAAATTCCTATACAAAGGATATGTATCAAATATCAATGACACCTAAATACAAAAGTATATCACTTTCAAGTTTCAACAACTACATCAATTTCTTCACTGTCTTCCATAGCACCACCATTGTCGGTAAAAGCAATACATTTTAATTCTGGCTCATCCAATGAGAGATGTGCATCTTTAACTTTCCAACATCCCTGAGTGAGTCAAATGTATCTCCACAAATATTCCAAAACTTACTCATTTGCAAGCATTGTAGACTTTTTAAAAGTAGTTAAAGAGTGCTATGAATGAAAACGTGGGTCCAATGTGTCCAAAACGAGCCTCAAAAGTGACTAAATGTGTAAAAATGTGGTCGCATCTACAAGAAAATTAAAAAAAAAAAAATAGACAAGTGTTGGGCACTGACACTTTGGCTCCAGAAGAATGTCTGTACTTCTTAGGTAGTTATCTAAAGAACTAAAAGATATGAGCTAAACCAACCTTGATAATAAATATTGCTTAAAAAAGTTTAAGCAATAAAATATGAGATAATCAGTCGATTTTAAAAAGGAAGGAAAAAGATATTTGGACATTGTTACCTACTTATAATAATGATTTAAACAAGATGCCAAACTACAATTGATCTCTTTCAGCGAATGTGTATATATAGAAGAAATAGCATTCCCTTACTCATATGACTCAAAATAAGAAGTGAGCATTATTGTGCCAAATATCAAGGAATCATAATATAACAATAGCATGTATGAAAATATCGAACAACATTTGAAACATTGGCCATTACGTATGGTATCAAGAGGCTCCAATTCTAGGAAAATATCCCCATATGTCACCTTATCGGTAAGGTCCCACAATATTTATCAGCTACTTTTTTTCTTTAGTTTACTCTTGAAAACATAAATCCATATATTTAAAGAAACTAGTAGAAGTTACTCAAAAAATTAAAAAATCTCAAACAGGAAAAAAATGGAAAAAAGAATAAAATAGAGCGCTCTAAATGGCAGATAACACGCGAGGTAGTCATTGGAAGTTTTAGAAGCCAATTTTTTTTTTCAGTTTTATGTTTTTCACATGTAAATCATCTTCAAAGATTGAACTATATGCCGGCATTTTAGTAAGTTCAAATATGTCTACACCACTTCCATAAAAGAGCAAGAATTCCTTTATGTGCAGCAGACTCTCAGAAATTAGAAAGCAAAATGACAAAAGACAACTTGCCAAAGTATTGAACATGAGACATCACCTGTGAACTGGACTCAATGTTGAGCAGTTTATGCAAATGGGAAACATTTCCACCCTGCAATTGCAAGTTCAAAATTACAACTACAAGAGACAATGTTGACAGTGTAAGTCATTGAGTTCCATACATATCATTGAGATGCTTGCCAAAGTTTTTGTCAGCAAACAGATAGAGAAGAGAGGTTATTACTACAAGCATCTACCTGGAAAACCCGGCAAGCACTGTTTAGACCCTTTGATGGCAATATTGTTATAGCACTGCCAACCTGTTTTTGATTCAAGATAATATTAAGTTGCAGACTATGAAATGATATCTGGACCATAAAATGACAAGTACAGATGTGTTGTCAATACAAACCTGAGGCATAGGAGTGCCATTGTCAGTATTCATAAGCATTCCAGATTCAGGCACAACCTCAAATATATGGGCACGATTTTCTTCATGGAAAAAGCCTGGCTTCGAACTGCATAAACAAATGTCAACAAACCATCACAGAGTAAAAGGTTAAAGAATGAATGGCATTGGCATCATTTCATGTTGTGAAAACATTTTAGACTTTTGTTGCCAAGAAATAGTAAATGATAGCATAGCAACAACAAAAGGTTATGTAATACATCCACCTCTCAAACACAACATGGAGATACAAATGTAACGAAGCCCAAGTAGATCCATGCAAATGAGCTCAAGATTATAGAAAATGTTTCTTAATTTTATTGTAACAGTACAGCAGTACTGAACAACTGAGACCATTGGTTGAAAATTGTATGCACTGGCAAGCAATTTAATAAGAACACTAGCAGGAAATGATTTACAGAACTGAACAAGGCAAAAACAACAATGGAGGTATATTATGACAATGCTTTACAGAATACACAGGCTTACAAAATACGGCCAATCCACTTAGAGGGACTTCCTGCTTAGTTTTTGTTGTCCAGATTGTTCAACATTATAAAATATTGCCTGGGTAAAGTCAACTAAGATTGCAAAAAGAAAGGCCCTGCTAAAGTACACAACAGGTCTGAGAGACAATGAGCAATGATGCCAATAAGCATGAGTTTCAACACCAACCAAAAGAAAATTCTGTTCCCAAAAACAATAGAAATGTCTTCTAATATGCCCAGAGGGGAAACAAAAGCAATGGTATGTACAGAAACCATGCATGCTGAGAGAACTCATTAACAAACTCTATCTTTCCTTTTTGTTTCTCTCTTTTTCTTCTTCAAAGAAATATATTATACAAGATCCTACGGCAAGTGACTGCTTAAAGAAACAATTGACAAATTAAATACTCAGATAAGATGAAGTCAGATTCTGGAGCTAAAGCGTGCTATTTGTCAAAGCAGTAAATTGGATGTGCACAGCATGGCAAGAGGTAGAGTAGAGTTGAAAAACAAGCACTAGTGTAATCACCATGCGATGCAATAGCGTCAAAATGTTCTTAACGTTTATATTTGTAATTACGTGACTCAAAAGCCACAATAGTAACAACATGAAAGGCTGATTTTCTACATAATAATAATTTTATAAAACTATTTGTCATAAATTATCACAATTTGTCTTTATATCGTAGAAATGAAATGTGCCAACATAATTAAGATATCATCAAATATACTCCATGAGCCAAACGATTTATGTAAGAGTTATGTAAAGAACGTAATGCCATTTCTTGGATTATACAATTACATTATCAGTGTATTATACGATAAGACAAGATTCAAAATTTGAATATTGTATCATCTCTACAGTGTATCGGTTGTCTCAAATCCGATATGTAGTGGCTCGTATTTGGTTCCATGGTATTAATGAGATTAAAAAAAAAGAAATATACGGCAATACTAGTTGAAGTAAAGAAAGAAATACAACCTGCCAGTGATGACAACATCAAAATACTGAAGCCAATCAAAACTAGGCCTGGTACTGTCTTTTTCAATATCAATTCGACAAAGAAAAGTCATCACAATATTGGTGTAGTCCCACAAGCTGCAATGGAGATCATATAGTAAGCGATCAAAGGCAGCAGAACCTTTACTGTAAGGTAAAGTGTGTGGCCTATGCTAGCAAGGCGAAAAAAACACACGTGAACACGACAGAAAATAACCAAAATCTTGGTTGGCATAATGGAAGAGAAAGCCACGTAAAAAGATGGCCTAGTGTGCGAGTCTCTCACACAATGGAATCTAGGAAAAGGAAAATTTATGTGACTTTATCTTTGTATTGTAAATAGGTGTTATTTTGGTTTGAACCAATGACCTCTAGGTCACAAAAGATCAACCTTACTTTTATGGCAAGACTCATCCTCAAGGGGAAACATGTGTATAATAATAAAAGACAATAAAATTCAACTAATTAATTTCCTTCTAGTAAGGTGTTCCGAGCTCTCAATGTCTTCCACATTACAAGGTTTTAGAGGGATAAATATACTCAATATTACTCTTACAACGCAAGCATACCATTTTTTATGGTTTAAACTCATGGCCTCTAGGTCACAATAAACTACCATTACAACTGCACCAAGGCTCACCCTCTAAATTTCTTCCAAGTAACCCTAATTGAACTAGTTTTAAAAACTTTTGACCATCAATTCATTCTATATGGACCATTTTTTTTAACAATCATATTGAGCCAAGATGAAAACTCATACGTCCATTTTTATTAATGAATGTAAAACTAGGATGTGATCTGTCCACCTTTGGATTGGGCAAAATCATTGTTGAAACTTTTGAGAAGGGTGTTAATAGAGTATCAAAAGCATTGCAAAGGTCACTAAAATAACTAGGAATTCAAGAAAAAGAATCTGCTAGGGTCATTCCTGACTTCTTAGTTTAGGAAGTAGTATAATGACACGCAACATAGTTGAATGGGTGCAAAAGAGACGTGATGTAACTGTCTCAGTTTCTCTCTCTTCCCTCACCCTCTTCTACAATTGATAGAAGGGTTTGACAACACCTTCAGCAATTTGTCGAAGAGATCGCATCCCCTCTAGTGTAGAGGGGACCTAATGCCTTCGACGACTCGCACGGGAGAAGAAGAGAGATGAGAGAAGAAAGTGAAAGGAGAGGGAACAGGGAGGTGGGAGGGAGGAGGGGGGAGAGGAGAGGATAGGGAGGCTAGTAGGGGAGGAGGGGTGGTGCTGTAGAATGGCAGTTGGTGTGGGGGAGCAGGTGGCAGGGAAGGGAAGAAGTAGGGGGATATTATAGGCTGACTGCTCAAAGAGATGGAAGCAATAATTGTGCTCTAGAAACTCAAGGTGGGATGTCTGAGCCCCTTTAATAGTTAATGTTGTACTAATAACCCAATTATGCAAGGAAAAATCCTTAATTAGGGCTGACGTATAGAACTATCAACTTTCAAGCGGTTGGGTATAAATTTGCTAAGAAAGCATTTTGGGGGGTAAGTACTAAAAATGTTAGTAGCACATATTTCAAATTTTTAAAAAAGTTGGACCCAATAAAGAATTAATGATGTATGATGAGTTTACACAGGTCAAACTCAACAATGAACAATGCTGTCCATGGTGGCCATGAAGTCCAAGAACTCAAAACTAACCTAGAAGAGGCCAATGAAGATTTTGGATCTTCTTCTAGGTATTACATAGTGTATCATGTACCTATGAGTTGAGAGATCAAAATGAACCAAGATGATGAGTCAACTGCATTGTAAAGCTTCACTTGAACTTGATGCATTTAGCAAGTTGTACCTCCAAACTGTTACAATGGGCAGAATAGATGTTTTACAACCATTAGAAGTCCAAGTTACTCAAGCCAGATGCTTGACCTAATTCAGCCTTTATATCCAAACAGAAGCCTGGTTGCATTTGTAGACGCCAAGCCTGCATTATTTTTAGACATCTAACACACTATCTATCAGACTTCTACTCTCCATGTCAATCCATTGGTTGAAGATACACTTAGAGGAAATAGAATGTATGCGGTTGAGATTCAAACATTCAAGTTTTATTCATGCATTGGCATCTATATCAGATGTTTAATTTGCTCCTAATCAGATGTCTCTCCTCTAGCAAACATCTAAGTTTTAAATCAACAGAGTATATGATCCTGGGTTTGTATTTTGGAATTATGCAGAAACATCATGATTAGTATTGGATATCTAAACCCCATTTCAGATGCCTAATTGATTACACTTTCAGATTTCTGTATTAGAACACATATCTGACACTAGAACACTCAACTGGTTCCCACAATTGCAACAAGACATTTAATTTGTTATGTGGCAAACCTCATGCAGTAAATTAGACGGCTGAGGAAGCACACTTAGGAGTCTCTTATGAGAAGCTTATGCTGGAAGAGCACTTAATACTTAGATGTCTAATTAATAACAATAGACTGCATTTTCCAATGTGCAACAACTACGTGGATACACATAGGATTTAGACATCTAACTTGTCAAAGCCAATGCCTGAATTATTGAGAAAAGAGCAACAGGAAAATGTGTTTCATAAGCAACTGTTTGTTTACCAAAGTGTGGAACTCCATCATAGGCAATAAATGGACACTTATTGCAGTCTACAACTCTCTTGCTAACAATGAATGCTCAATTTCTCTATAGTGCTTGTGTGTGCTCATTGATGAAATCACCAAATTTCCATCTAAAGCTACAACCAAAATTTCCATTCTAGTGCGCTTCATTTGCACATTTCCCCAACTTAGTCAGGTAGCATCCTGTATTGAATCTACCACTTCAAAATGTTGCATTTTGATTTGGATATTGTGAACGCTAGGGTTTATTCCACTTTGATGTTGGTGATAGAAGTTATATTTAGGGTGTGGGATTGCAAGGTTAGAGTTCCATAATCCACTGAAAATGAATCAGAAAGGATTAGTGGACCAGGTTGAACTTTGAGGAAACATAAAGGCCTCATGGTATGGTACCCATTTGGGAGGGTGAACCACTATAAATAATTTGTGCACATTTCTCTTGTTCTCATTTACCTGTTAATATCTGTATCAATATACAAGTATACGAATTAGGTTAAATTTGGTTTGGGGAATAGAATAAGATGGTATAAAATATATATTGCTTGGAAATATGTAGGAAATTGGGAATCAATATTATATCGTTTGGTTTGATTGGAAATTAATTGTTCCATCCAGGAATAATCACCGTGGCCACCACAATAGCCAGTCAACAATGGCCACCACAACATCTAGGAATATTTATTCCCCCTACTTTGGTAACAAATAATACCACCTCCCTAGTGTTAGTTATTCCAACCACTCTGGTAAAAACTATTGAAAATAACTATTCGCACCAAAAAAAACAACCAAACGAAAATTCTATGAGGAATAAGCCTAGAATAGAATAGAAATTCCATCCAAAGAAACAGCTTGTAAAAAAGATTGATTAGTTATCATTTGTAAGTAAAACTATAGACACTGTACATCACCCAATTCACCCTCCCTTTTGGGTGAAGTCAACCAGGAGCTACAAACAACCCTTGACTTCTAAGGAAACTGGCATATTGGATACAAATCATAAATGATGGACAATCAGTTACCTATTTGTCACCAAGAAAGTTGAACGACCAGAATCCCTGAGCATTTTTAGCATCGGAACGATTGATGTATCATCATTAATGTACCTTGATAAAGAAGCAAAAGGAACAGAAGAATCTGAGCAACATAATCACAAAATATTCCCTCTCATTACAACATATAACATAGTAATCTGTATGACCAGCAAAAACAATAAAACAGGTCAAAGCTTGAAATAAGAAGCATGCACATGTCACAGATGAAAAATCTAGATTTGCATGATGAACCTTAGATTTATACGAAAAGTTCGATGCATAGCACAGGATTGTGTTAAAGGTTACAGTCTCAGCCAATCCCAACTAAGATAAGAGCAAATCAGAGTACATTCAGCACTAATGGAAATTATAAACTTTTGCACTACGAGAGTTTAATATGTAGTATCAATCCCAGAGTGCTAAGTAAATCTATGCTAATCCTTTGTCTGATGGGAGAATGCCCTGCATAAATTGGAGTACCTTGGTCATCTTTGGTTAATGTGGCCATTAATGGAGGAGGATTTTATTGGTTCAGCAGGAATAATGTGCATAAGTGCATCTCATCAATTCAAAGCATCACAAATATCACACAATTACAAGAAGTTTCGTCAAAATTCAGCAAAACAACAACATAATTTCCATCTGTTCATGCAGTGCATAATCTAGTCACGTACCACAAAAGAGGGCATTGAAGCAGTGACCAACAATAAAACAAAACATGATTAGTATCTGTTCATGCAGGTGCATAATCTAGTCACTTACCACAAAAGAGAATTTTGAAGCAGTGGTGAACAGCAAACAAAGCATAATTAACATCTGTTCATGCAGGTGCATAATCTAGTTGAGTTACCACAAAAGAGGGCATCAAAGCAGTGGCCAAGATCTGTTAACAAACCACAATTATGAAATCAAAGTCTTCCCAAAGGGGACCTCCTGGAGCAAGCGAATAAATAGTAAAACAATACAATTTCCAGTTCATATTTCCCAACAACCAGACCTCCTAAGTACAATATTTGCACTATTTTCAAGATCACTTCTTTTTTGTCCAAATTGCTTATCTTCTATGCCAACCAACTTTATTAAGTATGACTGTCTGAGTTTCAAGAATAAGATAGGCCAGATTAATGAATAGCAAGATTGGAAATAATTTTTAGGATTTTTTATTACAAAATATAGTCACTGCAATAGAAAGTCCTGTAAAGTTATACATTTGTGCTCCCCAATCGTCAGGCTCACTTTTTACAGAAATTTTTCAAATTCTAGATTCTGGCAAACACAAGCAATTGAATGCTAATCTGATGCATGCATTTGAACCTTTTCTTTAGAAACAAGGCAAACAACCTACACTCTACATCAATGCTAAATTGAGAGTGCCAGGAAGAGCTCCATGCCCATAGTATACAATAGTGAATAACAAGTGGTTCGGTCAATCTTCCTGAAAATATAAGGAGCAAAGCAAAGAAACATGGTAACAAGAAGCTTCAAATTGCACAAACAATGTGCAAACTAAAGTTGCATACAAGCTGCAAATTACCTCCAGAGCTACTGTATGCTTTACTGTTCAAACCATTCTTAAAGCACAATCACCCCCCTCCCCCCGAGAAAAGAAAAAGATGTGGGATGAGGAGATGACAACTTTGGATAATGGCCCACCACCACAACACATCATTAATCTTGTTGCATGTTATGTTTATATATGTGATTGTCATTCAGAGAACCACTGAAAAACCAACAAGGACATGCTTCTTTCAATGTACTGAAGCCCCCACAATACAATCCAGAGGCCTGCAGTTAGCGTATGGTGAGATTGCGTGCCATCATGGAAAAGAAATAAAAAGGGGAAAAGCATGTTTCCTTCATCAAATGTTAACAGCAAAGCCAGAAACAGTAATCAAGACAATATCATGAGAAAAAAGGAATACAAATGCTTAGAATTCTGCTATCATGTGCTAAAGCACTTTGCATTCCAATCTCAACGGTTTCCATTCCTCCATTCTTCCCGGAATTAGAATGATTTTCTATATAGTATGTTCATGAGATTTTTAGTTTGATAGTCATATTGACTACATAAGCATGTAAGATGCTGCGAAAAACTTGTGTTACTGAGGACACATATAAGGGAGAATGAGGTTTTTCTGATTCTTATGGGGATGGGCTCACTGCTTACACCAAGGGTCAGCTATAAGCCTGCCAGTCACTGTTGATTATGTATGATGTCACTATGCCTATGAAAGATAATGTGTCTTGGTGCATGCTAGATACAAATGACACACCATGTGGATGAGACATGGCATCAATGCTATGTTGGAATCCCGTAGGAGATTTTCGAAGCCAAAGTTTTAGAACTAGTAGAAAAAAGCAAGTTCAGCGTAGCAAAAGTGATACATGGTAAGAAAAGGGCAGCAACTAAAAACGAATCAAACGATTTGAAATAATTTGGGTCAATGGTCCATAAATTTAACAGGTTGAGTGTTGGTATAATGATACTATTGTTCTACTGTGGCCTAAAGGCAATAGGTTTAAATCACAAAAACAATCTCCCTCTAATGCAGGATATAGTTGCATGCATCTAACCTTCCCTAAAGCGCATTATGTGTGAACCATGCATATTGTGTCCTTTTCATGGCCGTGTTATATGGAGTGCAGTGTCAAATGATTAAATATCATGTTCAAAAATTGGCAACAGCAAGGACGAAGATAGGGAGATGGATAGTACTAAGAATTTATAGAAAGATGGATAGGCACCGCAATTGTATACTACATTAAAAATTCAAATTAATGGATTGAAGAAAATTTATGAGATGCGTTAAAAGTACTTGGTCATGTGAAGTGGAGACCTATTGCATCTTCAAGGAGATGTAAGGGAATGGAAGAGGTCCATTAAGAGGGAAGATTGCAAAAAAACTGTTTAAGGAATCCATCAAACATGATCTTGCACATTTGGAACTACCAAAAGAAACACCAGACATCATAACCACATGTGTAACGTACCGGTTTCTGAATGTTGTAATTATGGATAATTGGGTTAATATAATTAAAATTAGGTTTAATCCATGTGAAAAATTAGGTTTCGGAAGCAGTAGGAGATCCCGGCTTGGGGCGCTCGCTACCCGCTGAGCGCCGGCCTGAGAAATAAAAACCCGCGAGGGTTTTGTTTGCGGCATGCTTCGGCTTTCCCATGCAAAGAAGAGAAACAGAGAAAGAGAAGGAGAAGAGAGAGAGAGGAGAGACTGAAGCTCTCGGGATGGAATCCGGTTTGAAGCTAGTTTGAGAAGTGATAAATCGGGTCGAGGCAAGTGCACTCATACTCTCCTCTTTCATTTTTTTTGCAATTTTGTTTTATTTTCTTCTGGCATTCTCGTTCTGATACCCGATTAAATTTATATTTTGTGTTACCCACGACTTGGGCATTGGAATTTATCAATATGTTGTCCGATTCATCGTTTTTGTGCGGTTTTGTGCATTCCAAAACCCTAACCCGAGCCCAAACCTCATTTAACCGATTATTTTGAATTTTACACATAATTTGGCTTTAGATAATAAAAACACATGTCTTGAATATAGTTATTTACCGATTAAGTGTCTAATTTTTCAAATTTTGTCCAATTTTGTACGTACGGAACCCTAAATCCACGCCCGACACTGTTCACCCGAGATATTTTGGGATTTTTGCATGATCCCACTTTGTTTAATTGGTATTTAAATTACATATAATTGTATATGTTCAATTATATATTCCGAAAATATTATTGTGAACTGTTTGTGAAGGAATTATCGTCCGAAAGCTCTAAAGTTACATTTGTCCCGATGGGGTAAGGGTTTCCTAGTTGTTCTAAAGCATCATGTTAAATTATGCATATATTTAAAGTCACGTAAAGACTTAAACTCACAAGAAACGATTATCTGTATCTGTATATAAGAATTAAGCAATATATGTAAGTATACGAAAGAAATGCCACAATTTGATATACGTATAATTTATTCTCCCGAAGTGAAAAATTTGTTAAAAAAGTTTGGTGGACTTTCCCTTAAAGAATAAAAAATCATGAAACCTGGACCACGGATTTATATTTCAGATAGTAGTATTCCCTGGCATGCCATAGATGTTACAGTGAAACCTCAAAGATTATCTTAGCCGTGTATTGTAGCGGGTAATATTCCTTGAAATGCCTTAGGATATTACTATAAAAAATTGAGGAATTGCTCCTAGACCACGGGAGATACTCTGGTGGTGTATCTATCATCTATTTCTGGCTTAAGCATTGTGCACCGTCCGCCACGGGACATTAAAGTTGCATGGGTAGCATATCTGTTATTTGTTTCTAGCCTTAGGCATCAGGCACAGTCCGCCACAGGACGTTAAAGTTGCATGGGTAGTATATCTGGCTCTAGGTATCGGGCACCGTCCACCACGGGACGTTAAAGTTGCATGTGTAGTTAGCGCCCTAGAATGCGTGGGGACATACACATTCCTTTCCTCAATTTATTTACACCGTTAGCTGGTAAAGCCTACCAGTCCTGGTCCGCAAAGTAAAGAAGTTATACATGTTTTAGAACCTAGAAAAAGACAAGTAAATCAGGGAAGATAAATGTATTCCGAAAAGTACATCTAATCATGTTTTGTGTTTACACATCCTCATCATACTCATATCCCTCTTCTACTTTATTTTGCATATATTGTTTATTATCTTTAATTATATTGCACTTGCTTAACATTTGGCTCACCCTTATTGATTTCCTTACCTCCAGATGAATACGAACTTATACCCAATACGACGAGATAGAAGATTAAAAGCCGGCTAGGCATGAAAATCTTGGAGGATAGCTTGAGAACTTAGTTCTGTGGTCTTTATACCCTTATGTAGTACCTTGGTATATTTTGTGGAGGATTTGTATATTGATGTAGTTGTATGTCTGATGATGTATATGTAATGTAGCTCCCGCTGTATTTGATGTTTGTAAATACTTTCGCAGGTTTTTATAGTTTGTATAGGCACCTAGTGACATCTTATCTGAGTTAACGTCATACCCGGAGTTATGACGTTGCTGCCTCATATAATTGGTGAATTTTGGATCCTGTATTTTGTATATTGTGGATTATGTGGTTGTTGTTTAGGGATTTGTGTAGTTTTAGTTTTTGTTTGACGACCGTTTTTCTACCGGAACTCTACCGGATTTCGGTTAGAAAAATGTGGTCCGTCACAACATAGAAACAAAGAATCCACATAGCCAGGTCCATTTAGTGAGAAAGGTTGACTAGGTTTGTTTCATGTAAGTCATATCAACTATTTAACTGGAAATACTCAGTAGAATTCAGTGCTACCGTCCCTTTTTAATATATTAAAATGTATTCTTTGTGTAATTTTGGGGAAGAATATTTGACACTATTTTTGTCCAATAAAAAAGCAGTTGCCCAACAGTTTTCCCTTGTCAAAACTGATTGGGAATAAGGACAGCAGCCAACTTGACCAGCAGACTAGTAGTAACTCCGCATGTTTAATGTGCCAACTGCCAAGACTTCCACCTGCCTTCATTTGTTTTAAATTTTTTCTAAACAGCATTGCATACTCTGAATGAAAGTTGACGGACTCATGTATGCAAATGACTTTCCATATGGGCATGCAAAACAAATGAATAATAGGGAAAACAGAAAAGAAAAGAGAACAATAAATGACAAATGCAATGTGGGGCTACCCCTGCCTCTCACGTGAAAATTAATAAAAAGTTAAACAAACAGATATGAAGCATCATATGCATGATTTAAGATTTCAAGTACCCTTGAGAAACAGCCATCAGCTCACTCTAATTCACTAGGAAAGTCATTACCTTTGAGGATCCTTTGCAACCATTTGCTTCAAAGTTCCATCACGATGGCACAAGTCCACCGCAGCTCTAACGTCCTTGTACATACAGGCATAACTACAACAAGTATTGCAGAAATTTCCTCAAGTTATATGATAACCAACATCAATAATCTTTAACTGTTAACCCTGGAAAATCTCACAACGAAAATCTCATATAAGGTCTTGGAGCATGGTCAAGAGTGGTACTAGTAACTTACTCAGCTCCTGCTGGGACTTTCCCAGGGTTGTTGTCTTTAAAGTCAACCAGCTGAGCAAATAAGTACGCTTCAGCAAGGGAAAAGAGGGTATCAATCAGAGCATAGTCAGGCTCATCAAAAGAATCCCTTATCAAAGTATTCCCATAGGTTCCAATTTTTTCTTCCTTTGACATCTCTCTAAAACCATGATATGCTACTTTCACATATTTGTGACGATCCATCTGTGAGACACAGACGGAATATTAGTTTGCGAAATGCCAGAAAAGGTTCTTGTAATTACAGCACCGTGAAGTGAAGATTGGCAACCACAGAAGTTAGCTTATCTCACTGAGACCAACCTTCAGAATGTTGCCTCTCTTCTTATCGAGAACCAGGCCCCTAACCATGTATTTCCAATCAAATGACCATTCAAGTAACTGCAGAGAAAAGCCACATCTGATAATAAGAGGATCATAATATCATAATACAAAAAAATCAATAAGCTTCCCAGGACCAACAATAAGTAAGCAAATTTATTTTCTGAATAAAAGTAAAACCAAATTGGAAATTCAGAAAATTCTGTTATCTATATCTGGAATGGATGGATAACTAAACAACAAGTTCACCTAACAATGCTATCACAAGACTGTAGTGTGGTGAAATAATGTTCTCTAACACCATAATCAACAGAGGAAGAAGTGATCTCAAAGGAGTTGGTACTTCTACTTTTGTATACTGATAAGCAGCATCCTATTTAATCAGCACCCACTAATGTGCCCACATAATTGATACTAATCATATTTACTTACTAAACATAGAATTTTAAAACCACTAAATCTCAGACTCAGCCACATGTAGTTGGTAAGGTATTCCAAAAATAAACATATGACATAGAACTTACAAGGTATGTTTCTAATACAGTCAACATGAATATATTCTCACCCGGAGAAAAACACATTAACATATTCTCAAGTTCATTTCTTCTGAAAATGGCAGTCATAGAAAGACAAGATGCATTTTGATAATTATGACACTCGTGTAGAGTTGAAATGAAAATTTGATAGGCTAAGCAAAATGCAATAACTACCCATTTCTCTCCATAATTATGGCAATCATGCCTTTTCACTTGCCCCAGGCACGTTTTCATGATAGAACATTCTCCTTCACCTCTATCATCCAATATGTTGGAGTAAATCTTGTGCATGACCTCTCATAAAGATCAAGAAATAAATAAACACAGGCACACATCAGCAGGTTTCAAACTCATTACCACAAACCCAACCATGACACAGCTGCCCCAAGTTGCACTTGTCAACTGTACTAACCTGTGTAAGTTTCCCTAAGGATTTTGTTAAATACACCAAATCATTTCAAAACTCAAGGAAAAATAATGGAGATATTCATAATAGCCTTAATTGTAGTAATTTTCTTCCTGGATCCACCCATTATCTAATCAAGTGTTACACTGCATTAGATCAATAAAACATCTTACTATGCTACATTAAGATATTGATCTTGCAACGGGATAACCAACTGATATATATAATGACTTGACCAATGCATTTAATGACTATACTATTCGGTAATGACAGGAAACCCTCCGCATATTAGGGGGAAAATGAAAAGCCTAATACACAAGGCTCCCAGAACATGAGATCAAGAGAGGGTCAGTATTAAACATTAACCCACATTGTTGAGAGGTTGTTATCCTCAACAAGTTAGGGACAACAAATAGAAACTATCAATTAGTAAAAAAGCTTAAGGATATGAACTATAAAGACCACAGACAACAGAGACAGACAATATAAAATTTGATAAGATAAATCCAAATAAATGGAAAACTGCATCCTTGCCTAGATACAACACCTTGTAGCCTAAGTACAAGCTTCTGCTCCATAACAAGTACCCTAATAAAGTCAGTTGACAATTTCAACGAACTATGCATCAATGATATACATTTATGTATCAGGGAAGCATCGTTGTTTATTAGAGACAAAAGTTGAAAATAAACATTAGCTAGATCAGCGCAACAATTCCACCAAAGGGTAACCCTAACATCAGCTGGAAAGCATGGTTACAAATTCAACTTTCTTTAGTAAATAAGATGGGGGAGGAAGCTGGTGGGGATCCAGGACAAGCAGCCCACCACCAACCAATCCTTGATTTCGAACGGGATTAAAATTCTTAGTATAACAACATAATTTATAATAAAGGATGGACTAGTGTTCTAGGCTACCACATCATGGGGTCAAAGGAAGATCAAATGTGCAATCTTATCCCTGCATTGTAATATTGAGTTATTAAATTATTAATCCCGATGAACTTAAATGCTTATGAATGTCAATATGAAGCCAAAAAGTAAAGTTTCCCAAGCATAAAATAAACAATCACAACAATGTAGTCAAACTTTCTTCTCACCTTTCTTATTATAAAGAGTGACCTAACACACAAGGTCTCCCACGGTGAGGGCTATGAAAAAGGTCAGATACAGGCAGCTTTACCCTTGCAATCACTGATGAGAGTACTGGCTGATATGTATCAATATCGAGACCCCAATACCGATATTTTCTAATACCGTAAAAATATCACAATATATTTTTGTATCAGCCGATATATATCAATCAATATGGCCTTATTAACTTACGATTTTAAGAAATTTTTTCCATCTGATATATTCAATACCAATATATAATATCTGATATGTCTAATACCGACATAATCATGACCGATGCTTGAGCGCACATATGCTTCAAGTCACAATTGAGCAATGCTACTTATCTAAAACTCATCCTCATAGAACACCCTGATTATAAGAGAACATAAAAATAAGTTGATGACCCACCTCAGTAGGGTATCCCAAATCATTCACAAGCTTCTTAACAGTGCCTTCATATGCAAGGGATTCAAAAGTCTCTGGCTTGTACTGTGCCAATGTGTAGTCCATATCAAATCCAACAGCCACAATGTTCTTCATTTTCAAAGATCTATTGCAAAATATTTGTTTGCCTATAGGAATGCTATCCCCGCCTGCAAGAGATGACCAAATAGATGTATTTTTACGACCACTGTTGACAGTACGCTGAAACAGTGATTTATTCTGCTCAGTAGCAGAACCATCCATTGTATAACTGCTGTGCAACTTATTAGCACCTGAGAATGATTAAGAATGATTTAAAAATCAAATAAAAGACTAACGCTAACCAAATGAAGCAATTAGTTAGCAGCATTTGAATAGAAATGAAAGTCATGTAGTAATTATTAACTCCAAGGAAACCCCAGGAAAGCATCTAACAAAAATAATCTGAAGAAGTACAGACCTACTGCCAAATTAATATACCAGCAGGGACCTAGAAAGCAGATTAATGTAGATAGCAATTGCATTTGCATGTCAGGATCCAGAACGTCAACAAACTGACTGCTATATGCATGACTTCCTCTTGAAAAGAGTTACAGCCACCAATGAGATAACATTAAACAGGCTAAAATTATACAAGATGCAAAAAAAAAAAAAAAAAAAAAAAAATGTGTAATGGCTGGAAATCATCAGGAAAACCAACCAATCTTATTTGAAATAAGAAAGAGATGAAAAAAAACAAATGCATTAATTGGTCACTGTTTATTGTAGATCTGAGAACTCAGTGATCAGGGTTACAGACTGCACAAAAGATCGAAAGATGAGTATCAACTATGTTGGTCAAATCCATACTACCGAGTCCAACTTGACCACCAGCATTTTGGAGGTATTATGAGCTATACTGTATAATTCAAGTAAATATATATAGGAATAATATTGCAATTAATAAAAAAATACAGGAGTAATTATGAAATTAATTAATTACCCTACTTGCAAATTCTGATCCTAGAAAGTAAAGCTCAATGCTAGAAACAACAAAGGTTAGATATGAAGCAAGTTGGCATAGAGATCATTGCTCAATTTTCCTTATTTCTACAAATCTTAAGACAGCCAACACATCCCACTACATCCAAACAAAAAGTGTCTATAAGCTCAACAAAGTGGAAGTTACACGACGAACCACTTGTCCCAGGATGGAAAAAGACCAACTTTTCATCCACACAACGATACATAATTTAAAGAGATGTCTACATGCAAATAGGTGGATCCTTCAAATCAAAAGGTAGCAATCAGCATCCATGGTAACATATTGTTTGCTTAAGGTTTCGAAAAACAGGAAGTTCTCATGAGATCTCTATCAATAGCTAACTGGTTCAAGTGGGAAAAAAACTAACAGATGACAAGCCATCCCACCAAGTCCAAACTCATAAAAGTGCCTATAAACACATTGCCAAGTGGAAGTTATTTATATAACTAACAGAATGATCCTCAGCCAAAAGCATACACAAATTTGCATCCAAGCACCAACAGAATTTCAAGAAAAATATGCACTCCTTGATAAAAAATGTGGACCATTCACATTAGATGGAATCACAATCACCAATGATTGCATGGATATAGCAACTTATCTATTCGGTATAATCAGAAGAACCATGCATCTTTTAGGATTTGTAAGCCTTTTGATTAGAATCTTAAAGGGTATAAATGGTTTATTTTCCACAGGAGGACATTCTCTTAACTGATCAAAAACAATAAAGGAGTAACTCAATAAAAAGTGGCAGTCAAGTGCACGAAGCCCATGTATGGTAAGGTCTAAGAAGGGTAAAGCCTAGGCAGCCCAACTCCTATATCAAAAATACTACAATTGCACCACTGCACAACGCAGAAATCAATCGAGTAATTCAATAGCCAAAAAAAAAAAAAAACAAATCTAGTGGCATCCTGCCTAACTTTATCCAGGCAAATACAAGAATACTTAACAAACCTTACACAAAGTGAAAGGTTTTTTAAAGACTAACAGATTGATCATTCACCAAAATATGATGATTTTCCATAGATGCACCAATTGAAGAGGAAGTAAAGTTGTCGTCATGTTGTCCAATGGTCATAGGTACTGGTCATGAAAATAACATCTTGCATAATTCAAGATAAAACAGCTTCAATTGACCCAAAAAAGTAGTTAGAGTTTCATGTAGCACCCTAAAGAGACATACAAAGCCTTTTCTTTACATGGAATTATTATTATCCATGGGTTTTCAATATAGGGACATCATTTTGCCTGATCAAAAATAAGCAAAGGATGTGGCACACCAAAAAAATATGTCAAACAAATACAAAAATTCCTATGAACTTTATGCAATGCAAAGTGAAAGTTTTTTAAACAATTAACAGAACAATCCTCCGCAAAAGAAGAGAGAATTTTCCATCCATTTGCCAAAAAAGAAATAGATCTACTCCTTAAACAAACAGTGAGTCCTCATACCAGATGGAGATATGAGTATCTATGACAGCATATAATGTTCCAATTGTCCCTAGAAGGACATTACGTAGACTAATCAAAATAGCAAGTATTCCTCAAACCTATTTATATCCAACTAGATAAAACTTTAAACTACTGAACCAACGGAGATTAAATGACATACCAATTCAACCTGATAATAATCTAGAACTTAGCCGAGCTAAGGTCAGTTTAGAAATGTAGATAACCAGATAAAGAACCGAAACTATCATTTCTAGGAGACTTGTTTCACAGAAATTCTACTTCTGCATGTCCTGTAAGTTTGTAAGTCAGCTAGAGACCTCAAGACACGAGCTCTATCCACCACTGTACTGATACCAAGTTCTCGACTTACCAGCTATAGCCTTTTTCAAAATGAATCCTACCTAAGAAAACATTATCATGCAAACAACAGACAGTTTTCATTGGCAATCAAGAGTTCTAAGAATCCTCCAACACAGCAAGAAGAATCAACAACACACCTAATTCATCTTTGGCAAAGAGTTCTAAGAATTTCTCAAAAAAAAAGCAAGAAGAATTACCTACACATCCAAATCATCCATAGACAACCATCTTCGAACCATAAAAGTGGAGAGAGAGAATGGAACTGCCGGAGATGAGTTAAAAAACTGAAATGAGCACAGACTGTAAAAATTTGTACATTGCAAATGAAAATAGAAGATACCATAAAATGAAAAGAATAAAGAGAACAAATGAATTTGAAAAATTCACCGACAAAAAGAAAAAAATTAAAGCCGTCAAATCTCAAACAGAGAATAAGAAAACAGTCTAACAGCAACACTTGGCATACGAAGAAAATAAACTAACCGTAGCATTAACAAAAATATCAATGAATCACAAAAATTCAACTGAAATGCGAGGAAACTATCAGGCGTTATNAAAAATTTGCTCAAAGCCGAAATGCAAGAGGAAAAAAAGCATTCAAAAAAGACAAAAAAAGAAAGAAAGAAAGATCAAACCTGTATGAACTTGATTCTTTTTCTGAGGGGAATGATCACTGGAGGAACAGAGGTGAGCGGTCGGGAATCCGTAACTGAGCGTAATTCTGGACGGTGCGCACAGAGAAGAGGAAGAAAATTCAGGCGGGAGGAGAGAGAAACACCGGGAAACGGGACTCTTGGGAATTCGCATTTTGTGATTTAAATAAGCATGTCAGAGCAATCCCGGTGGAATGGATGAATGAGAGCGGGATGCACAACAGGAACGGAATCGTCAATCGGATGTTCGAAACGTCGTCGTTGCCGGCCAGTGAAGAGAGAATTATTTTTTATCCTCTCTTTTTTTTTATTCTTAATATTTAAATA
>JAODPA010130796.1:0-16903 GCA_025585075.1 Nepenthes mirabilis | reverse complement strand
AATTGTAGGCGTCATTCGTTGGGCCGCGAGCACACTCCGATGGCAGTTCTCAAAAATTTAAACTGCACATTGTTTAAGGGTTTGGTGAGGATGTCGGCCAATTGATGTTCGGTTGGAGTATGTGCAAGTGATATGACTCAAGTTTCCACAAGCTCACGAATGAAATGATACAGAATATCAATATGTTTGGTGCGAGAATGTTAGACAAGGTTTTTAGAAATATTTATAGCACTAGTATTGTCACCGTAAATCTACATAGTATCCTAGACAATACCGTAGTCAAGGAGCATTTGTTTCATCCATAGGAATTGTGTGCAACAACTTCCCGTGGCTATGTATTTGGCTTCGACGGTAGATAATGAGATGGAGTTTTGTTTCTTACTCATCCAGGCCACCAGGTTGGAGCCGACATAAAAGCACCCACCGAAGGTACTCTTTCGATCCTCAATATTTCCGGCCCAATCGGCATTAGAATATCCAGCCAAAGCAAAATTTGATTCGTTAGAGAAGAAAATCTCAAAATCTGACGTCCCATTGATATATCGAATAATACGCTTAACAACACTTAAATGTGATTCTTTTGGATCAGATTGATAACGGGCGCAGACACCGACGCTAAATGCAATGTCGGGTCGACTAGCTGTCAAATACAGGAGACTACCGATCATACTTCAGATGGATCGATGCTCTTACCCGCAGGATCATGATCCAACTATGAGGAAGTGCCTATGGGTGACTGAGTATGATTGGAGTTATCAAGATTGAAGCGTTTGATAAGGTCTTTGGCATATTTGGCTTGGGAAATAAAGGTACCGTGAGAAAGTTGCCGAATTTATAAGCTAAGGAAGTATGTAAGTTCTCCGATCATACTCATTTCGAATTCTGAGGCCATACAGTTGGCAAATGAATGAGCATGGGAGTCTACAGTAGCACCAAAAATGATGTCATTAACATAAACTTAGGCTATCAATATACATTTTTCGGTCATTTAGACAAATAAAGTTTTATCAACACTGCCTCGAACAAAACCATGATCACAAAGGTACGATGTGAGACGCTTGTACTAAGCTTTGGCAGCTTGCTTAAGGCCATAAAGAGTCTTTTTTAGCTTGTACACATGATCCAAAAATGCAGGATTCACAAAACCTTTCGGTTGTTCTATATAAACCTCTTCTTGAATGAACCTATTTAGGAATGCACTTTTGACATCTATTTAGTACAATTTAAAGCCCATGGTACACGCAACAGATAGAAGAATATGAATAGACTCGAGACGGGCCACAGGGACAAACGTCTCGTCATAGTCAATGCCTTCTACTTGAGTATATCCTTGAGCAACAAGGCAAGCTTTATTTCGGGTTAAATTCCCATTTTTATCGGTTTTATTTTTGAAAATCTACTTGGTCCCAATGACATTTGTATGGGTAGGATGGGGAACCAAGGACCACACATCATTCCTCACAAATTGATTTAGTTCCTCATGCATGGCATTTGTCCAGCACACATCAAATAAGGCATCTTCTACATTTTTTGGTTCGATGTTGACATAACAGGTACAGGCGAGCTGATTTAGAAAGCGGCGACGCAGTCTCATATCTTCATTAACATCACCTAACATAAGATCCTTTGTATGATTGAGCTTAACTCTGGTAGAAGGTTCCCTTGTAGAAATGACGGTAGGCGTTACTTGCTCAATATCGGGAAAAGATAAGTTGGATGAGAAGTCATCATGATCATCTTCATTATTCGAACAACTAGTGCTTTCAGGATGGTCATGAGGAGTGTCATTTACAACAACATTTATGGATAACCGTTTGAGTGCGTAAATTGAAGACTCGATAGGCTCGACTAGTTAGGGAATATCCCAAGAATATTCCTTCATCACTTTTTGAGTCAAACTTTCCTAAATTTTTCCTATCACGTAGAATAAAGCATTGACAATCGAAAATATGGAAATACTTAACATTGGGTTTCTTTTCTTTCCAAAGTTTATAAGGGGTTATTTCTATCCCAGGTCTTAGGTAGACCCGATTGATTATGTGACAGACCTACTCACAACTTCGCCCCAAAAGTGCATGACAATATTTTTACATTGCATCATAGTTATGGCCATTTCTTGAATAACCCAATTTTTACGTTCAACAATCTTATTTTATTGAGGAGTGATGGGGGAAGAAAATTCATGGTGAATTCCTTCATCAATACAAAATGTTTCAAAATTAGAATTTTTAAACTCCTTATTATGGTCACTATGAATTCTAATGATAGAAGTTCCTTTTTCATTAGTGAGTTTTTTACATAAGATTTTTACTCAGATTTTTCACGAATAAGATGTATCCACAAATACCTAGAATAATCATCTACAACCATTAAGATATACTTTTTGCCATCTAAACTTTCAGTTCTAAAAGGCCCCATAAGATCCATATAAATTAATTCAAGAGGCTGAGATGTGTGAATGTCACTATGAGATGAGTGACTTGTTCTAATTTATTTTCCTAATTGACAAGGACCACACACATGATATTTTAGATTTCATAGTTTAGGGAGCCCTTCAAAACAACTCTTCTTCGAAATTTTTGATAAGCTTTTAAAATTTAAGTGGCCAAGGTATTGGTGCCACAATTCTGTAGTATCAATTTTAGCAGATTTACATTCAAGAATATTGTTTGGTTCGATACCATAAAGATTGTCAGGAGTTCTCTTGCCCTCTAAAATAATTGAGCCATTTGTGTCATAGATCGAGCATTTATCTTGAAAAAATCAGACCTCGAAGTTGTCATCACAAAATTGACTAATACTCAGGAGGTTAGATTTCAACCCTGATACATACAAGATATCACAGGACTTCAAGAGTCCAAAAATACATATAAGCCTTGACCAAGAATAGAGGCTCTTGAGCCATCACCAAAGACAACCGTCCAATCAGGATGGTCTGACATTGAGGAGAACGTGGCTTTATTTTCACATATGTGTCTAGAGTATCCACTATCTAAGTACCACAGAGATTGATTTTGAGCTTTTAAGGCTATGTGAGCAACATGACAATGATATGTTTTTGAAGAGTTTTTCAGCTCACTTTTCTATACCTAAATTTTTCTCTTCGAATTCACTTTCTGATTTAACCTTTTTACTTGTTCATTCAATTTCTGGATGTGATCAACAAGTTTATTCATTTTTAGTCATTGTCTTTGGTTGTATAGAAGATTCATGGTGTAGCATCGAGGACGAATGTGATCAATTTTTTCACACACATGACAGGTAGGCACAAACTTAGGTATGGAAGAACTGTTCATAGATCTTTGATTGAAATTGGTAAAAGACTTGAAAGTTTTTGATGATTTGTTCATGACTTTTTGATTATGTAGATTAGGCAAATGAGTTAAGCCAAATCTTTTCTCCACACGTTGAGGCACGGTCTTAATGACTTTTGGTGTGATAATATTTTTAAGTGGAATTTGTGTGGCGGGAATAAATACAGTTTTAGCTTGTGGGCTATATTGGGAGATTTTCTCAACATATTTCAAACCCTTTTTATTTTCAGCAACTTTTTCAATCCCCAACATATGATCAAATTTTTGGGTTCCACTTAAGAATGTTTCAGATCGTTCTTAGTGTTCTCAAGCTCCACTTCTAGAGTCTTAATTTTAGCGATTAAGGAGCTATTTTTTTACTTTCAGATCATGACGAGTAATAGTGGCACCATTCAATTTTATTGCAACTTCATCCTTTTTTCTTTCCAGATCGATGAGTTTATTATTTAAACTTTTATTCATTTTTTTTACTTTCAAGCATTCCCTAAAAAGTTTATCATATACTTCTTGAAGTCCATCAAAATCACTATCAGATTCTTCATGAGAAGAATCTAACTGTTCGGGAGGTGCACTGGTGGCTTCGTCACTACTAATTATAGATATTTTAAATGCCATATAATTTACTTCATCATCTTCGGAGGATTGTTCATTGTGATTTGCATCATCTTTATCATCCGTCAGAGACACATTTAAGCTTTTCCTTTTTGACGCGTAAAATTTGGGCACTCAGTCCGGATATGACCGAAATCGTAGTATTCATGGCATTGGATTCCTTGAGATTTTTTATTTTTAACATCTTTAGTTTCCTATTTATCCTTTTTGAATGACGTGTGAGACAGATCAGTTCCTTTGAAAATTTGTTTGCTATTCTTATTTTTGAAGAATTTCTTAAAATTTTTTTTACGAACAGAGCAAAATCCTCATCACTACATGACTCATCGTTCGAGTGACGATCTTTCTCTTCCTTTACTATTTTCAGGGCAATTGATTTGTTTCTTTTGGATTGGAGAAGAGTGTGCTCATAAGTTTGAAGGGACCCTAGAAGTTCTTCTATTTTTAATTTATCTAAATCTTTACTTTCTTCAATGGTAGTAACTTTTGGTCTAAATCGTTCAGACAAAGATCATAGAACTTTTTGGACAATTCTATTTTCAGGAATATGTTCTCCTAAATTGAACGTAGAGTTCACAATGTAGTTTAATTTAGCATAAAATTCATCAAAAGTTTCGTCATCTTTTATTCGTATTTCTTCAAACTTAGTGGTGGGCATTTATAATTTTAAATTTTTAATTAGTTTAGTGCCTTCGTGGGTAATTTCAAGAATATCCCATGCTTCTTTTAATTTTTCACACATAAAGATGCGTTTAAATTCTTCGAGAAAAATGGCCATAAAAATAGTATGTAACCCCTTACTATTCTAATTATATGCATCAGGTTCCTCTTTAGTTAACAAAGATAAGACTTTTGGTTCGTCACTGGTGGAACTAGTCGGTAGAGTCCACCCAATTTGGGCACTAGCCCAAACTCACTCATCTATTGATTTTAAAAGTGCTCTCATACGTAATTTTCAGTATGCAAAATTGCTCTCATCAAAATAGGGAGGAATGGACAGTGATTGACTAGTATGCATTTAGATCGGGGTCGTGGATCGGGGTGAGTCTCTGATGCCAATTGAAATAGGACTTGTGTCCTAACTTATACAATCAAGTTTCGACCCCGGTAAAAATAACAGAAGCAATAAAAATTAAATATTTAATACACATAAAGAATATTTAATTCTAAATGCTAATGATACTAACAAGCATGCAAAATATAAATGAGTACAAGCAATAATAAAAAGACACGATTTTTTGTGACGAAGGAAAAACTCGATACCCACGGTAATCGAAAAAAACCATCCGAGCTTCAACGGTTAAGGAAGCAATACACTATATAAATCAACTTACAGACCGGGTGGCAACGACGTGCTAACCTAGTTGACTTACTCCCGTCTTGTGATCTCTACCAAGGAACTCCTTGGATTTGCCCGCAGCAATGAAATCGAACACCTTCCGGTCTTCACGTCAATCTTTTCTCTTGAGCCATTTAAATTGTCGAACACGATCGGGTCTCCTTCTTCAATGAACCAACGTCTCCAACGAAGGTAGAAGAATGAAAGTGTTTAAATGGTTAAGAAAAAGTGAAAAGAAAACTTATTAGAATATGAAACTCAAACTCATAGTTTTTGATTTTCTCAAAAGAAGTAAGATCAATGGAGTATGAACAACGTTCTTCTCAAATGGGGCACGAAACTTGTCTGTCAAGAGTCTTAGGGTTTCAAAATTATAAGACAAGTATATATAGAGGGCGTAAAAAATCACATTCAAAAAGTGGCCCGTTGCCGCGGCGCTCGAGCTCGGAGGGGGCGAGCAGCGAGCGGGCCCTTTCTGGATTTTACGATCGAGCGCTTAGCAAGCGTAATGCTTCTGGTTTTTCGGGTCGAGCGGGTAGAGAGCGCACAGAGAGCGCGGGGCTTCGGGATTTTGGGCTCGAGCGAGTGGAGAGCCCACGGTTTGCAAGGTATCCCTGGAAGTCGAAACAGACAGCAACGTATATGTGTTGATACTGTATCTCGACAAGCCATAACCCGACATCGATACAATAATATATATGATCACGGAATATGCCAATTAAGAAGATGACTCTAACACATACAAGGAAGATCATCAATAAGAAAGAACAAGAGAAGATTATCTAAGTACACTAAATACTCTCCATGGGACACCCTATTTAGTCCTTATAGTGCTATACTCTAGACATATCCTTAAGATAAACATTCCAGGTTTCATGCCTAAAATTTGGATCAAACTAACACTCTAGGCCTCCAACATTTGAATAGATAAAGTAAATCCTATTTGGTTATTAATCCAAAAATTTGTTTAAACTCTCAAATCTGCCTCGAAACATAACTGAGTTTGAACGTGGTCTCGCACATTAGTTGAATGTTAGCTCCTAACTTTATACAACATCACCATTTTTCCACAAGCTTTAATCTCTAAGGTATTCAGCCTATCTATAATACATCTACCTGAGGTGTATCCTTAAAAACACACAGTCAAACCCATATATCTATAAATCTATTTCAAGCTAAACACTAACATTCAAATGTACATCGCACGCTAGTCTCATGTCAAGTCAATCAACTCATAGATCCATGAATCTATTTAGAACAAGCATTAAAATAATAATATAAAATGTCTCTACACTAGAATTCTCACTAAATATGTATATAACATTCACTTAAGACATTAAAATACTATATATACTAGGAAACATTCAAAAATTTTACAGATTTAGCCATCATCATATTGACATCTAGAATGTTGTTTAAATATTGGCTAAATCATAGTTCAGTATTCAAATGTTGGCTTCAGTACTCGTCAAAAAGCCACCCCAAAACCATTGTAAATCAATTTAAATGGTCATGAAAATTTACATGTATCTCCTACACTTTATTTAATATTAGATTTGCTCAAGGGAACCAATTAATAATGAGGTAAAGGGCACGATTCTTTGACCAACAAGGACATAGATTTTCCAAGTAAATGGGTACGTTCACTTGGCTAAGGATGCATGCTACGAAAGGCTTCTATACAAATGACCACCAACAGCACTTCCATGTATGGATCTCGAAGATTACCACCTTCAAACAAGACACCAAGGGATGAGAAGGCTAGAGTGACGAAGGGTTTTCACTCTTTTCCTTCTCTTTCTCTCAAAGACCAACCTCTCTGTCTCTAGGGATGCTGTAACAAATGGAAGGATTAGATTAGAAGAAGTAGAAGGAGACAAACAGGAGGATAATATAAAGGAGAAGGATATTAGGGTTTGAGAGGGGGGCCATGCGGAGGGTAAATTAAGGATTCCACTTATTTTGCTTTTAATTTTCTAATTAACTTAGTTATATTAAGTGGGGAAGGGGAGGAAGTCGCATGCATGGGAGAAGAGGGCACACATCTTAAAGGAAAATTAGGGTTTACTGGGGCATTTTAGGGCTTTGCATGAAATGTTTCGGTTTAAGGGTGTTTTGCTCAACTTAAATATATTAATAAATATGTAATCTAATTAAAATCATGCACATAAATATAGTTTAACATCATAATGATTCATAAATAATAAAACAAAATTTTAAAAATAATTTTATTGCCTATTCAAAAATATTACCAAAATGCACTTTTTGAGATTTTGCAAATTTAACTTGGCTGGGCCTTTCATAATATTGGACTATACTTGCCTATAAATTATTACTTTATAAGATTTCATCTTCATTATAATTTTTATAATTAAAAATCTTAACTAATCAGGAGTCTAATTATCCCAAACCCAAACATAAGGGTGTTACAACCTTTCTTAATGTGAAGAGGATAGCTTCCACAGTCCAGATAAAAAAAAAGATTAAAAGAATAGAAATTCAAATCTTTTGAGGGAACAACTCTGTAACGTATTAGATTTCGAATATTATAATTACAGGTAATTAAATTAATATAATCAATATTAGACTTAATTCATGTGAGAAAATTAGATTTGGAAGTGGTGGGAGGTCCCGGCTTGGGGCACCTAGCGGGCGCCCAAGGCAGCAGCACAACACCTGTCGGTTGCTTGAGCGCCCAAAGCAGGCACTGATTTATGAGAGGCTGGCGCCCAGCGGGCACTGATTTACTAGAGTCTGTGCCCGCTCGGGGTAAACCAACGTTATAAAAGTCCGATAGCCCTTTTTCCGTGTCATTCACACGGGGAAAGGGAGAGAGAGGAGAGAGGAAACGCGAAGGAGAAGAGAGAGAGAGGATGAATCGAAGCTCTCGGGATGGAATCTGGCTTGAAACTAGTTGAAGAAATAAGAGATCGAGTCGAGACAAGTATACTCATATCATCTTCTTTCATTTCTTTACACTTTTATTTTGTTTTCGTCGGGTATTCTCGTTTTGATATCCGATTAAATTTATATTTTGTATTACCCATAATTTGAGCATGTATATATATGAATTTCAAGTCTAATTTCTTAGTTTTGGTCGGTTCTTTGGACGTAGAACCCTAACCTACACCCGGATGTTTTTACCCATTTATTTTTGAGTTTTCGCGTAAATTGACCTTAGAATATGATTACCCATGCCTTGAATATATTAATTTAACAATTGGGTATCCGATTTGATAGTTTTATGTGAAATTGCGTTCACCAGTACCCTAACTTGCGTCCCCTTTGATTTTACCAAAATTTATTATATAAATTTATGTATGATTTAGTTTTAAAAATTCGTAACCCTAGTTTCATGGATGCGGATACTCCGTAAATTTGGGATTTATACATATATATTTTATATATGTTAATTTTATACATTCCGGAATATTATCGGACGTGAATAGTGATATTTGACCGCATGTACGTTAAATATATTATTTTGTATATGCTTTAAAAATTGTGTTGCATGTGATTATAAAGGTATTTGTTATCTGAAAGTTCTAAAGTTACGTTTGTCCTGATATGGTAAAGATTTTCTAATTGTTCCAAAATATCATGTTAAATTATACTTATGTTTAAAGTTACGTGAAAACTTAAACCCATAAAAAATAATTATCTGTATCTGTATATAAGAATTATGCAAGCTATACAAGGTATAAGAAGGGAATACCATACTTTGATATGTTTATGAATCGTTCTCCTAAAGTGATAACTTTGTAAAAGAAATTTGGTAGACTTTTCCTTAAAGAATAAGAAATTATAAAACTTAAACCATGGATTTATATTTCAGAAGATAGTATCCCCTAATATGTCATTAATATTACAGTGAAAATTCAATGATTATCCTAACCATATATTATAGTGAGTGATATTCCATGACATACCTTAAAATATTACTATGGCAAATCAAGAAATAGCTCTTGAACCACGGAAGAAGCTCTGGTGGTATATTTATCATCTACTTCTTGCCCCAGGTATCAAAAATCGTCTGTCATGGGATGTTAAAGTTACGTCGGTAGCATATCTGTTATCTATTTTTGGTCCCAGGTATCAGGTACCGTCTGTCACCGAATGTTAAAGTTGCATGGGTAGTATATCTGTTATCTTTTTTCTAACCCTAGGTATTGGGCATTGTCCACCATGGGACGTTAAAGTTGAGATTTGTGGTTAGTGTCTTAAAATATGCGAAGACGTACAGATTTCTTTCTTCGATTTTTTTACACCGTTAACTGGTAAGGCCTACCGGCCATAATCCGTAAAGTAAAGAAGTTATATATATTTTGGAACCTAAAGAAAGACAAACAAATCAGGGTAAACAAATATATTTTGAAAAGTATATTTAATCATGATTTATGTTTACACATCCTCATCATACTCAAATATCCCTCTTCTATTTTAATTTACATATTTTATTTATTATCTTTGATTATATTACACTTGTTGTATATTTGGCTCACCCTTATTATTTTTCTTACCTCCAGATGAGTATGAATTTATACCCGATAGGGCAATGTAGAGAATTGAAAGTCGACTAAGTATAAAGATCTTGGAGAATAACTGGAGGACTCAGTTCTACGGTCTTTGTACCCTTATGTAGTACTTTTGTATATTTTATGGAGGATTTATATATTGATTAGTTGTACGTCTAGTGATGCACATGTAGCATAGCTCCCACTGTATTTGATGGTTATAAATACTTTCATAGATTTTTATGGTTTATATAGGCACCTAATGGCATTATTTAAGCCAACATCATACCAGGAGTTATGATATTGATGCCATGTATGATTGGTGGCTTATGAATCCTGTATTTTGTGTATTGTGGTTATGTGGTTGTTATGTAAGAATTTTAGTAGGTTTTGTATTTGTTTGACTGTTGTTTTCTTGCCAAAATTCTGTCAAATTTTAACTAGAAAAAAAAACGTAGTTCATCACAATTGGTATCAGAGAATGAAATATCTTAAATTTGATCTGAATCTTATGCAAAAGTTTAGGTTAGAGTAAATAGATTGGATAAGTAGATGAAGGCGTTGGACAATTAAGATAAATCGGATAGTTCTAGTTATCCTAATTTGAATTACTTAGATTAGAACTAAGTTAGAATCAATAGTTAAGCTCAATCATCTAGTTACGGTGTTCTAGTTAGTATCTTATTTAGGTTAAGTTAATTCAAATGTGCTAGGATTAAGATTAGAACCTGTTAGTTATGTTTGACCGCCTAGTATATAGTGTTCGGGAGAAAGAGAAGTTGAAGGAGTATACATTAAGGATTAACTTATGTTGATTTTGGTCCAAGGATTATAAATGGAGATGCATGAATAGCATAGCAAGTGAGACAGATAAGGTGTAATTGATCGCTCGATATTAGGATAACTTGGAGTTGATTTCTAGTGTTAGTGAACCTGAGGATGTCAATTTATAAACGATTTAGCAATGATCAAGTGCTTGAATTTTTGGGTGGCATAAATCTTGTAGAAGCTGAGATGTGGACTTTGATAATTAAAATGGTATTTGCGGTAATTCGATATCCGGGAGGAGATGAGGTTGTGTCTACCTTGTATAAGTTAGAAGGCGAAGTCAACCTTGGATGGTTGATGAGAAAAAAGCTATGGGTCGTGAGGATAAAAAGATCCTGGAATATGTTCGCAGATGTATTTATGGATAAATATTCTTCCCAATGAGTTTTAGGAGCATATCTCAGTTGGTGGACAGTTCGTGTGAGGCCCCGGAATAAAAAACGTGATAATTGGAAGCAATTAAAATGATGATAATCATTAAGAGGCTAAATATGCATTGAAAAAAATGATGGTTGAAAGTAAAAAGTTAAAAAAATATCCGAATTCAGCAAGCAGCCGAGTGGCGCCTGCTGTGCGCCCGAGGCGCTGCAGCGGGCGCAAAAATCTAGTGCTGCTCGTTCGCCGTGTGCGAGGCGCGCTCGAGCAAGCCCCTGGCAGAAACTCCGCGCTCGACACGCGCTTGAGCGCGGCCACGACTTTTGCCCGCGTGCTAACTTCGTTTTTGTTATAAAATGAAAGGGAAAAAGGAAAAGTGAGAGAGAGAGAGAGCAGACCACACACAAAGAAGAGAAAGAAGAGAAGAAGAGAAAGGGGAAATCACTTATTCCAGCACACTCTCGGTAAAAATAATGGTAGATCGGGCCAATGTAAGTGTACTTCGGACGTTGTTTTTCATTTTTACCATTTCCTCTTGTTTTAAAGTTGATAAAAATACTCTAAAATATTGTTGTTGCATATTTAAAGTAAATGAAGTATGTTTCCCTCGATTATTTGATTAGATTTTGTGTTTATCCATATTTATTATAAGATTTGGCTTCGATTTCATGGATGAGCATGAAGTTTGTATTCGATTTGGCCCCAGTAGATTGCGATGAAACCCTAACTCGAAATATTGAGAATTTTTGGTTAAATTGTATGATTTAATGTATGTGTTTAGATTTATGGCATTAATGTTTTGAATAAACACATGTTTAGTGATCGATTTGAGTTCGAAAGTTTTGACAAAACCCTAGGTACGAAAATGAAGGGGTTTTACTGATTTTTAACCATAGCTCCTGTTATATAAAAGTTAATTGGCACTAAAACGAAGCTCCCAGTATAATTTATTTTTGAAAATTTTATACGGACGTATATCGATAAATTTTCATGCATATCTAAAGTAAAACTGAAGGGTTTTTAGACCATTACCATATGTTCTGAACATTCTGAAGTTAACTGAAAGGAAATTATGAAACTCTGATTATGAAAGAAGGTTTTAGTAAAGAAGTTATTTCTGATACTGTTATTTAGGACACAGAACTAATTATAGTCATGTTAGGTTCTCCGACATACCTTAAAACTTTATGGTGGTAATCGAGGATAACTCCATTCATAGAGTTATATGTGGTCCGCCCTTCCTCGGGGCATTATGGTCTAGAGGAAAGTTCTGTTTGTGGCCTATCTTCGGGTGGCACACCGTACCGATCCCGCGAGATAGGATACTTCTGTATAGTTATCGGCCTTTGATTGTGTGGAGTGAACACAATCTATCATCGATCATTCCCCCCTTAGCTAGTAGAGTATACTAGTAGGGTCCGTTACCACTCCGTTCTGTTATGTCACTGTTTTGTCCTGTACCATTGTTACTGTACTGATTTTTATTCTGTACCAATTACTGATTACCGATTACTGATTACCGATCACTGATTATCGATTAAATTACCGATTACTAAATAAAGATTTTTGATTTCTGAGTTTAATATCGTCAAAGTATACTTTCTCTATTTTCTAAGTTACATTCTATTTAACCGTTCTATTTCTGTATAGATTCATGACTGTTCTGCATCACTATTTTACTGCATAACTGATATACCTTGCTAGGCCCCGGCTTACTATTTTATTATTTTTTTTCTCCAAATGAGATAGTAAAGTTAATACCCGACGAGAAAGAGTGACCGAAAGAAAATCCTTAAGACTTTGAGGACCTGAAGCATTTGGAGTTATTTTGGGAGAACCAGTTGATGTAAAGACCTGATTGGACATGTGATTTTGTATGTGGGTCTTGTATCTATGGATATTCATGCACATGTAGGTTTTGTGTAGAATGCATATGATGTATGTGATGGTAAAAAGGAAAATTATGCTTCTGCAGGTTAATAGTTTAGCTTCCGCTCTAACCTTTTGGATATACTGTACAGGTCCTAAATGGCATCTTGTTGTTGAACTGTTAGTGTAGTTAATGGTTTTATAGATTTATACCTTGGATGGCACAAGTGATCCTGTGTATGCGTGTTGTAGGAAGAATTGTAACATAATTGATAGTTGTGTGCTTGTAATAGTTGTGTGCTTGTAATGGTTGATCATATCGGTTGTATTTTTGAGTTTTTATCCAATTACAAAGAAGACTCTGTCAAAATTTTTGCAAAAGTCTTGCCGTATATTTTAGTCCATTAATTCTGTTTCTGTCTTGACGAAAACTTTTGAGAAAAAAAATTCATTCCGTCACATTTTGGTCACGTAATTAAGGAATATCTTTATCCCTTGGTTCGGACAGAGAAGAAATCCAATGCCTCAGATTGGGTTTTGCAGTGATGGCCCGAGGTGTAGTGGTGCCGTCCATCGTGATGGAAGGTTAGGTTTCTAGATTTTGATGTTTTAGTACATGTGTTATTCTCATATTCTAAATTTGTATTTCCATTGTATTTCCAAGTTATGTGTAATTTGAAGATCTAGGCTTTGCACTTGTTGTATACAAGTCTATGACATTTCTTTGGGTCCATAAGTATGATTGGTTGGGCTGAATTAATTTATTTTGTAGTACCGATTCTTGGTATAATATTAGTAATAATTTGATTGGTGTGTCATCGTGTCGGTATGAATTGTGTTGGTAAGGATATTATACTTTTAAATCGGATAGTAATATTTTGAGTATGAATCATGGTTGGTCAAGTTATCAAGAAATTATTATCGTTTTGCCTATAGGTCATATTATGGGGATCTATGCCAAGTTTATCTAGTAAATGAGATCACACCTAAAAATCATCTCGTGGTCACTAAGAAGTTTTGACTGTGTTAGCAATTGAGAATATTTCTTAGAGAAAAAGATTAGGCTGATTTATCTTTAATCAATAATTCAAAATTGTGCTGGAGACGGCACCGATATTCTTAAGGATTTCGTATAGAATCAAAGAAGCATTGGTTAGGTGCCGCTTTGTATGCTTTAGGACATCTAAGGTTGGTAAGCAATATGAACTGACAAGGTTACTTGTGGATGACTAGAGATTTAGGTTGTTCAGAAGATGAATGGTTTGATTAACGAGCATTGTGAATTAATTTTTGATTTAGTTGATCTATTACAAAGATTCGATGATTTTAAGATCGACCTATATCCATAGTATTGTTAATTATGGATGATTGAGGGATGTGCCTGGGGCGGCATTCAAGATAAGATGTGGCCGTTACAAATTCCGGTATCACCATTGGGTTTGTAGGTTCATTGATATATCTGTGAATTTTTATGGATTGGATCTTTCAGTCATATTTAGGTCAGTTTTGCGATGGCCTCATCAATCAATTCACAGAATTATGGAAAATGTATCAACTCTATTGGAGGACTGTTTCATGGATTAGAAAGGCTGTTAGTCATGTGCACAATCGAGAAAAAAATGTGAGGTTGGTAGGAGGAAATATTATGTTGGGTATGTGGCTTCTTCGGTAGCATGATTTTAGATCCATAGGACTTTGAGGCGGTGGCTAATTGAGAAGACTGATTAATGTCATGGAAATGTACGGTCTTCTTAGGTTTAGCCGAATCCTATGAGATGTCCGTTAAGTATTCTTCGTGAGTCGCAGCGTCCATGGGGCATTGGATTGACGGCAATCGGTATCCATCAGAATGAGATATGTGGGGATAGTTTTCAAAGGACGAAGGATAATCGTCGACCGTGTCAATTGGGTTGATCCCCGATGGATCATGTGGATTATAATTAAATATGATGCTTTTGAGGAAGACTTTAGGATTATACTTTTCCTGCATCGTGTGTGGGTGGCTACCCTCGAATTAAGTGGGGGAGAAGCCCATGTTCAGAATTACTCCACCCGTGGTTTGGAGTTAGCAATTGATATCTCTACTTTAAAAACTTATAAGTGTTGCTCTTGGAGACAATCACTGTCTAACTGATTCTAAAGGTTTGAATAGTTGTATCACAAAGAATAGATGATTATACGACAATGCAAGTGGATAAATCTGTTTAAGAATTGTGAAGATGAATCTCGGTGCCTTTTAAGGAAAATGAATATTAGTGTCGATAATTTGATATTTGGAGTTTTTAGATTTGAGATATTTTTGATACTTTATAGGATATGTATTCCAAGTATTGAGGCTTCGGAATTATGAGATGAGAAGTCCCCGTAGCTTTTGCTTCAAGGTTGTTAGAATGGCATGGATTTGGGTGTTTGGATAATTATGATTAGCTGTCGCAGACTGCCCATTTATCGCAAATTTGGGGTGATACAATCAGATCAAATAAGTTAGCTCGTTAATATACCAATGAGATAATAAGTTTGTAGAATAATTATGTTTCAAGGCTCTGGCGGTGATTTGCGACTGTGCTGAATTTTTAGGTGATCGTCTCAATTGTGTTTTCTAAGTTAATCATGATTTGAGGATTAATAACCTTGCCTTAATTGTATTGATATCTTTAGGATTTTTCTTAGGCCTATAACTATTACGTAACCTAGGTGTCTAACATGGATCAATGAATTCGGGTTACAAGAGGATTTTATTTTAGTGCACTAGCACATGGTCAATCGGAATTGCATAGTGGAGCGGATGGTTTGTGTGTTTTAAGGTTTAATTTGAAATTTGAAGTGATCGATCATTTTAAGGCTTAGGATGAGTTGAAGTAGGAGTTTATTCGTCCAATTGAGATCTTAAATTAAATTGAAAAAATAGTCAACAAATTTGAGTTACATCCACTTGGTAGATTACCATGAAGTCTCCTTTGCATTGATGGTTGAGGAAAATATGTGATCAAATTAAGCTTTTCCGGGAAATTAGAAATTTATCTTGTAATATGTTCCAATCTAGATTTAAATAGAAAATATTAGATGTTGGGAATTAGGATGATTCTTTAAGTTAAGTTTTCTAGAAAAGAACTTTTTTTCAAGGATATGAAGTAGGAATCTGAAAGGATATTTTTCTGTTTATTGAATTTTAAGGTTCGTTAAATCTCAAAAATAAAATTTTTATAAGTGGGGGAGAGTTGTGACGTATTGGTTTTCGAATATTATAATTATGGATAATTAAGTTAATATAATTAAAACTAAGTTTAATCCATGTGAAGAAATTAGGTTCGGAAGTTGTGGGAGGTCCCAGCTTGGGGGACTGCCGTGCACCTCGGGCAGCGCCGTTGACACTCAAGCGCCCTGGGCAGGTGCTAATTTACGAGATGCTGTGCCTGCTCGACGTGGGCCGGCGCTCAAGCGCTAGCCCACGTTATAAAAGCCCAACAACTCTTTTTCCACATCATTCACACGGGGAAAGGGAGAGATAGGAGAGAGGAAATGCGAAAGAGAAGAGAGAGAGAGGAGGAATCGAAGCTCTTGGGATGAAATCTGACTTGGAGTTAGTAGCAGAAGTGATAAATCGAGTTGAGGTAAGTGCACTCCTACCATCCTCTTTCGTTTCCTTCTGGTATCCTCGTTTCGATACCCGATTAAATTTATATTTTGTATTACCCAGGATTTGAGCATGCACATGTGTGAATTTTGTATCCAATTTTTTAGTTTTGGCCTGCTTTTTGCACTTAAAATTTTAAACCGTGCCCAGATGCTTTTACTCATTTATTTTGGGATTTTTGCATTAATTAGCCTTAGAATATGATTACCCATGCATTGAATATGTTAATTTAACAATTGAATGTCCGATTTGGTAGTTTTATATAAAATTGCGTTTGTCGAAATCCTAACCTGTGCCCCATTTGATTTTACCCAAATTTATTGTAAATTTATACATGATTTACCTTTAGAAATTCGTAACCCTAATTTTATGGATGCGAGTACTCCGTAAATTTGGGATTATGCACATATATTTTATA